>JADBJO010003613.1:220000-225000 GCA_016801955.1 Conus betulinus | reverse complement strand
TCTCTCTCTCTCTCTCTCTCTCTCTCTCTCTCTCTCTCTCTCTCTCTCTCTCTCTCTCTCTCTCTCCTCTCTCTCTCTCTCTCTCTATCCCACACATGTTCCTTGATGATGTGTAGGGCTGTGGACATGGACATAGGGCATTACAATGTCTCTCTCTCTCTCTCTCTCTCTCTCTCTCTCTCTCCTCCCTCCTCTATCTCTCTCTCTCTCTCTCTCTCTCATCCCACACATGTTTCCTTGATGTAGGCTGTGGACATGGACATAGGGCATTACAATCTCTCTCTCTCTCTCTCTCTCTCTCTCTCTCTCTCTCTCTCTCTCCCTCTCTCTCTCTCTCTCTCTCTCTCTCTCTCTTCTCTCTCTCTCTCTCTCTCTCTCTCTCTCTCTCTCTCATCCCACACATGTTCCTTGATGTAGGCGGACATGGACATAGGGTATTACAATGTCTCTCTCTCTCTCTCCTCTCTCTCTCTCTCTCTCTCTCTCTCTCTCTCTCCTCTCTCTGTGTGTGTGTCTCCTCTCTCTCTCTCCCGCTCTCTCTCTCTCTCTTTGCATGGTGTGTGCCTGTGTGCTGTCTGTGTGCGTGCTCGCGCGCCCGCGCGCGCGCGTGTGTGTCTGCGTGTGTGCGTGTGTGTGAAATATCATGCATCTGTGCAGGTTGTCTGTTTTTCTCTGTGTGTTTCTCCCTGTGTGTGTGTGTTGTGTGTGTGTGTGTGTGTGTGTGTGTGTGTGTGTGTGTGTGTGTGGGTGTGTGTGTGTGTGTGTGTGAGTGTGCGTGTGTGTGCACGCGCGCGCGCACGCATGTGTGCATGCGTGTTTGCGAGCACGCGTGCTTGTGTGTTTACGTGTTTGTGTGTGTGTGTGTGTGTGTGCGCGCGCGCGCGCGTGTGTGTGTGTGTGTGTGTGTGTGGTGTGTGTGTGTGTGTGTGTGTGTGTGTGTGTGTGTGTGTGTGTGCGCGTGTGTGAAACAGTATGGATGGCTGTGCGTTGTTTGTTTGTTGTTTGTTTTTTTAAAGAAAGGCATATGTCTTTTTTCGGGAAACTATCTGTCTTCACCACATACAAACAGCAAGTGTGATCACAAGGGACTCCGTAGCTCTGACACCTATCCCTCGTATCCTGCTGAAGGACCAGAAACAAAATCATTTGCAAAGAAAAAAAATTAATGAAAACAGCCGTGATGTATCGAAATAGAGTAAGAAGAAAAAAAAAATTTGAAAAGTGAGAAAGAAAAACATAGTACAAGAAAAAACTGACAGAAGGAAAGACAGGAAGAAAATGAAAATTAGGGAAAAGGAGAGGAAGGTTCAGAACAAAAATATAAAGAAAGAAGGGGAAAAGAAACATACAGAAACCGAAAATAGAAAGAGCATGACTAACCTTCGCCGCAGATGATGATGTAAAAGTTCTGGGCTAAGTGGCCCTGACGAAGAATCACTCGTTTAGGTCCTATCCTGGAACAGTGACAAACGGCAGTATGACAGGCAACTTTAGATTATCCTGGAAGTAACAACGGCAGATTATGACAGTCAACTATGCTCATGTTTCAGGATATAGTATGACTCGCAATTGTCAAAAAACGGCAACGTTTCAAGATTTCAAAAAAAAAAAGACTCGCAACGTGAGTGTGGTCAAACATGTTGACGTTTCAGGATACAGGATGACGTCGCAAAGTTGCTACTGTCAAACATAGAAAGTTTTAGGATATCAAATAAAAAAAAAAAAAAAGTAGGGTAACAATTGTTCCCATGATGAAATAAGTATACGCTGACTTTAAAAGATTTGCAATTCAGCTCCTATCCTTAAGCGTCAAATGTTTTACTATAGCTAACCTCAAAGTCATCTTATATCTCAAACGTTGAGATGCCAGAATGTAGCACAATGGCAAATCAACCTCTGTACTGAAATGGTGAACTACGTGATTATGGTAGATTTGCTAGTCAACAAAATCCTGAAAATAACGTGTTTGACTATCGTAGGCTTAGGTGTCAACTTGTATCTTTAAACGGTAGCATTTGTGACTCGTTCATATTTAAGGTCAATTATTTTATCCTGAAATTTGATCATGTTTGACAATTAGAGATAACAGATTTCAGTTACTACAACCTCAAAGCGACAGAGATGAAATACAACTTCAAAACGACAACGTGAACACATTAAACACACTGACAATTACGTCAGATTTTGTCTTAAAACATTACCATGGTTGACTCTGACAGACTTACAACTGAACTTCTACCCTGAGCCGCTTACACATCTAACTACAGTAAAAAAAAAAAAAAAAAAAAAAAAAGATACCACTGAAATATAGTTTCATCTCTGCCCTTCAATGTTAGCGTATTTCAATATTATGTCTGAACAATTCAGCTTCAGTCCTGGACTGTCAAAGCGCTTGATTATGAAAGACTACAGAATCCATCTTCTCTGCTGAAACAATAGCAAACTTGGCTGTCACATATTTCAAGTTATTTTCTTGAAAAACAAGGATATTAACTTAAAACGCACTCTAGTGCGACTGCTATCCTAAAACGAATGCAGGCTTTCTCATAACACCAAATTAATGTGAAATACGTACAATTCAACCTGTGTACTTCAACATTAAAATGTTTGTTTTTGTGGGCGTGCTCGTGTAACCTCAAGACTCAATTTCTATTCTAAAACATTCATTTGGGGTTCTACTCTGGTGCCTTTGAGTGACACACCTTACCACTCAACTTCTGTCCTGATTTTAAAGAGAAATGTTAGATGTTCTGCCAGACAATATAGACAAACAGATTACAGAGCAAAACACGATGCGTTTCGACCTCTTAGGTCTTCTTCAGGTAAAACAAACGACATTCAGGTCAATGTAAACGAAGAACGAGCAATCGCCTATCTTCTCACATTCGGTGCAATTTGGGTGTTGGATGAAAACGAGGCTGTTCGAAGGGACCATGGGAGTTGAAATAATAATGATGACAGTAATGATAATGAAAATGATAGCAACAATAGTAATGACAGTGATGATGATGATGAAAATATCTAAACATTAAGGGGAAGATTACTGACCACTTTTGGTGATAACATGGCGATAGTAGTTAATAATATTAACAGGAGCTAAACACAGAATGGGAGAAAAAAAAGAGGAGTTTGAGGATAGTGGAACAGTATGGTTAGTTGTTGTTGTTGTTGTTTTTTTTAATACGTTTGATGTGTTCGAGTAATAAAGTTAACCGCTCAACTTCTGTGCAGAAACATTGATGCGTTTGGTTAGGGTACACTTAAGGACCCACCTTACCACTCAACCTCTGTCCCCAAACTCTCAATGTTTTGACCGTGCTGTATTTGTGAGACATACTTACGACTTCACATCCGAACACTCATACGTTTGGTATGCTTGTGTTGTATTTGTAAGACATACTTACGACTTCACATCCGAACACTCATATATTTGGTATGTTTGACTGTGTGTTGTATGTGTGTGTCATACTCACGATTTCCGTTCTAAACACTAATACGTCTGGTATGCTTGTGTGACGCACTTGCGATTTAACTTCCAGACCTACCAGGTTTGACACTGATGTGCGCGTGTCACATATTGTATGTCTAAACTTCTGTCCTAATCACTAGTGTGTTTAACACTGATGTGCTTCTGTGACATACCTTCTGATTTAACTTTCTCTCCTGATCAAAACTATGTTTGAAACCGATATGCGTGTGTGACATACTTTATGATTTAACTTTTGCCCTGAATCACTGCTATGTTTGACACTGAGGTGTGTTGTGACATACCTTATGACATAACTTCTGTCCTAAAACACTGAAATGTTTAGCTCTGTCATGCTTGTGGGGCATACTCACGACTTAACTTCTCAACACCAATATGTTTGAGATACTTGTGGGGCATACTTACCACTTAACTTCTAAATACTAATGAGATGGATTCCGATGTGCTTGTGTTACGAGTCATCTTCTGCCCTGAAACACTCACTCGTTTGACTCTGTTGTGCTTGCGTAACATATCTACGACTTGTCTTCCAAACATTGATAGACTGTCTATGTGAGATACTTTACAATAAAACTACTGTCCTGACACGCTAATGTGTTTTGACTATGGTGTGCTGGTGTGACGCAACCTTACCAGTAGTTACCGCCCAAATTCTTTTTCTGAAAGATGAACATGTTGACTCTAAATCTAATGTGTCTGTGTGTTACGTCTTAAACAAATCTTAAATAAATGTTTAGCAAACCGCCCAGAGAAACGTGGACAAACGAGTCACAAGACAAAAACACAACGCGTTTCGACCTCTTAGGTCTTCTTCAGGTAAGGCGCACACGAACAGAACAAGGGAAAATTCACTTAGCTTTGATCGCTTCAGAGTTCAGCGCAAGGAAGAAGGCGTTCCTCTGAAGCGATCAAAGCCAAGTGAATTTTCCTAGTTCTATTCGTTTGTGTCTCTCACCTGGACAAGACCTAAGAGGTCGAAACGCGTTGTGTTTTGTCTTGTGACTCGTTTGTCCACGTTTCTCTGGGCGGTTCGCTGACATGTATTTAAGATTCGTTTAGATTTCCGCCTGCAGTCGTCTCACTTTGCAACTACGTGTTAAACGTTCGTCCTGACAAGCGAAGGTGTGTGACGATGATGACTCAGGAGCGAGAGAGGAGCACAGACTCACGCGCCAGGTAGAAAGCTCGACGTAGCACCTGCTCCTGCACGCTGAGGGGGTACTCTGAAAACACTTGCACCTTCTGCAGCTCCCTTCGGGCCTGTACACACAGGCCAACACACAGACCGACACGCACAGACACACAGACCAACGCACAGGATCACAGAGCAACGCATAGACCAACCCACGGGTATACGTACGTGTGTGTGTGTGTGTGTGTGTGTGTGTGTGTGTGTGTGTGTGTGTGTGTGTGTGTGTGTGTGCATGTGTGCGTACGTGAGTGGGATTGCGAGCGCGAGTGCATGTGTGTGTGACTATGTGTGAGTGGGTGTGTGTGTGTGTGTGTGTGTGTG
>JADBJO010003613.1:212500-215000 GCA_016801955.1 Conus betulinus | reverse complement strand
TCCGCACTATCTCTGGTCACGCTGAGAGAGAGAGAGAGAGAGAGAGAGAGAGAGAGAGAGAGAGAGAGAGAGAGAGAGAGAGAGAGAGAGAGAGAGTAAAGGACAATAAATAGCATCTTCACCAGAGTGGGAATTTCACTGAAGGCGCGCGCGGAACTTGGAGAATGACCAGGGCAATATAGCAAAAAATTCAGACCTTTATAAACACCTGTCTGAGGGCGCATCTTCAAAATCAGATGGCTGAGAGGATTAACAATGAAGATCTACGGAAGCAAGCAGGACAGGAACCAGTGGTCAAGCAGATTCTGCGGAGGAAGTGGGGCTGGACTGGACACACTCTCAGGAAGCCAGCATCCAGCACCACACGCCAAGCCCTGACATGGAACCCGCAGGGGGAAAAGGAAGAGAGTCCGACCACGCAACAGCTGGAGGCGAGACACTGAGGCAGAGATAAAGAGGCAGGGGACCAACTGGACAGGATTTCAGCGAGCAGCCCAGAACCGAGAGCAATGGCGAAGAGTTGTCGATGGCCTATGTTCACCCTTGGACCTAAGTAATTAAGTAAGCGCGCGAGCTGAACTGGCTCTGTGACGACAGCACGTGCCATTTGCGAGACTGTGAGAAAGAATAAGAAGGCTACACTCTCAAAGAAGTAGAATGAGAAAGCTACACCCTCAAAGAAGTAGAATGAGAAGGCTACACTCTCAAAGAAGTAGAATGAGAAGGCTACACCCTCCGGGAAGTGTGCATTGCTGTTGTTAGCTTACGGCCAGCTGTGGGACCCACAAGCGTAGCTTTACATTTTGCAAGCGGGAATGAAAGATGAAAACTCCTCTTCTCTACAACAGAGACGAGAAACTAGGCCATCACCGAGTTCAGTACAAACTGGTACCGTCATCAATTTTAAAAGAACGGTTAGTGACTCCACCAAACAACAGGGGGCCAAACAAATGACAAGACAAAGCACGACGCGTTTCGACCTGTTAGGTCTTCATTTAGACAAGACAAACAACAATGAAAACAAAGAACCAGCAAGAACTACTTATCTTCTCATTTCAGGCGCAAGAGGGACGTAGCCTGAAGAAGACCTACGAGGTCGAAACGCGTCGTGATCTGTCTTGTCTTTTGTTTGGCCCTGTGTTTGGCGGACTCACCAACAAATCTTTGTAACAATTTGTGTGAATTTCCACCTGCAGTCCCTCATTCTGAAACTGCTGTTGTCCTACTCCACATGCGCAGACTCCTCAGGGTGTCTAGAGCACAACCAATTGCGATTTCCCCACGCAGCTTACCTTTCAGCCAGGTTCTTGCTGATCCGCAACACGGACTGGGTCTTCCGGTAGGCCTTGAGCCATCTCTTGCGGTTCTGTGGACACACAAGGGCATGGCTACAGTGTCTGGTGACCGCCAGTGAGGAGAAGAAAGCTGACGGGGGGGGGGGGGGGGGGGGGAATGGACGAGTAATAAGGGCCGACTCTCCAGCACAACTCTTTAAGAACGTTTGAAGGGGAACGAATTTCATCATGCAAAAATTACAAAATTGTGTTCAAATTCAATATGGAGTAGACTTCTTGGAGGCCAATGTTGTTTGAGCATTGATAGAAAGCATGATCATGTTCTGTTTATGCTATTGAAACATGTCTATTGTAAAAGTGATCGTGCTATTACGGAATGGAATTCTTATATGCCAGTGTTTTTTTTTTTGTTTTGTTTTGTTTTTTTTGTTTTTTGTTTTTTGTTTGTTTTTGGCATTGACTGAAAGCATCATCATGTCTTGTTTATACTATCGTAATATTTTGATTGTATAAGTCATGATGTTATTGTGGCTATTGTGCATAATTATCGTTCCGGGTTTGTTTGTTTGCTGTTGTTGTTTTCTTTTCCTTTTTATTTTTTTAAACTGGGGGGTGGGGGGGGGGGGGGGGGTACTGTTAATTTTTGTTTGTTTGTTTTTGCTTTTGGTTGTTGTTTTGTCCGTATGGGTAAGTTTTCTGCCCCGTGCGTCTGTACTGACGATATTGTGATAGTTTCCTTTTTTTCCCTTTTTTTTTTTTTGTTTTTTTGTCTCACGATGTTATGATGATTTTTTTTTACATTTATTGGTAGGTTGGTTTGTTTTCAAGACATACAGACACTCAAACTTTCAAAACTCGCACAATGATAAGTCAAACAAATTAAAAAGAAATAACTATCACACGTTCAGATAGACAAGACGTTGATGAATTACTTATTAGGATTTCAAATACGAAGAACAAAAATCAGAGAAAAAAAAAAACGAAAATAAAACCAAAACATTGGCAACCGAAGAACGCATGCAATGCACTCATTAAAAAAAAAAAAAAAAAAAAAAAAAAAAAAAAAAAAGTGCGCCACAGACCACATGTCTGTGAAGGCTGAGACAAAGAAAGTGTTGTTCATCTTCCCTGGCATACCTGTGCAAAACAAACAAACAAAGCGTAGTAACTTCTCATGTACTTGCATAATCATAACTCATGTTCTG
>JADBJO010003613.1:187500-207500 GCA_016801955.1 Conus betulinus | reverse complement strand
CGCCCCCCCCCCCCCCACCCCACCCCCACATGTCAACTCAGCTTCAACTCAAGCCACTGCGTGCCGCTTCTTCAAACACTCACTTCATTCCCGCTGCAAAAGCGAGGGAATGTTCATCAATGTTATAGGCTCTACAAGTTTAGAAACAAAAGAACGAAATCCTGTGAACAACGTGTGGGAATCTAAGATTCAGATCTCTACACAATCCATGAAAAGACAGAAACTCCTTGATCAAAAATGTTTGAAAATACTCCAACAAGTAGGCCTACGTCCTGCCACAAAATCGACCAAACTTTTTGTTTCACGGAAGCGGGCCAGAACGCTGGGCCCAGACTGGCTGTCCCAGGTAGACATACACGACTGACAAGATGAACGTACGAAAAACAAAATGACGACACTGAGAATGACGTGAAAATAACTGATGTGACGCATTTGAAAGGAAAAAGGAACAAAGAAAGCAAGAAAGAAGAACAGCACAGCACAGCAAATACCTGTACGGCAAGCATTTTACCATGTGACTGATCATAAGCCTTTAGTGACATTTTTTTGGTGAAAAACAACAAGTTCCTGTCCATAGCTTCAACGAGGATCCAAAGATGGGCGCTTCTCTTGGGAGCATACCAGTACACCATGCTGTATAGGCCAGGAAATGAGCACATGAATGCAGACTGATTCTCAAGGCTTCCGCTTCCTGAAACTGACTTTTCGGAGTCTGATGAAAGAGTTCTGTTGATCGAGGAGCTTGAGGACTTCCATTCTGTCAGCAAGGAAAATTTCTGACTGGACAGGACGTGATCCAGTCTTGTCGCATGTTCATGAACACCTCCTGCGTGGTTGGCCATCAGATGAAAGAAATCCTGACCTCGCCTCCGTACCGAATGCTGAAAGATGAACTCCGTGTACAAGATGGGTGCATATTGTGGGGAGCTCGAGTCATTATCCCTCCTCCAGGGCAAAAACAGGTCATGAATGAACTGCATACTGCACAAATCTGAAATAAATGTTAGCAAACCGCCCAGAGAAGCGTGGACAAACGAGTCACAAGACAAAACACAACGCGTTTCGACCTCTCAGGTCTTCTTCAGGTAAGACACAAATGAACAGAACAACGAAAATTCACTTAGCTTTGATCGCTTCAGAGTTCAGCGCAAGGAAGAAGGCGTTCTCATTGAGAACGCCTTTTTCCTTGCGCTGAACTCTGAAGCGATCAAAGCTAAGTGAATTTTCGTTATTTTATTCGTTTGTGTCTTACCTGAAGAAGACCTAAGAGGTCGAAACGCGTTGTGTTTTGTTTTGTGACTCGTTTGTCCAGGTTTCTCTGAGCGGTTCGCTAACATTTATTTAAGATTTTTTTTTTTTTTGATTTAAGAT
Source organism: Conus betulinus (assembly GCA_016801955.1). Lineage (NCBI taxonomy): Eukaryota > Metazoa > Mollusca > Gastropoda > Neogastropoda > Conidae > Conus > Conus betulinus. The sequence continues at coordinate 206,129 of JADBJO010003613.1, read as the reverse complement.
TTGTTTAGATTTCCGCCTGCAGTCGTCTCACTTTGCGACTAGATATTCTTCAAACAGGTTTTTCGTATTTGTCACCAACTGTGCTGATTTGGTCTGTTTCAATTTCTTTCACAACGTTGACTGTCAGCACCCCGAATTGCTCAGTTAGGTCACGACCAAGCAGATTGTGTTTGAATTCTGTGACAAACAGTCTGCTTTCAACATCCTGATTTCTGAACGTCACTCTGACATCTAACGTTCCAAGCACTTTAGCAGCATGACCTGTGAATGACTTCATCTTCACCGAAGATCTTCCCATGCTGGGGGTTCCAAACACTCTTCATTCACCAATTTATGACAGAATGGTGTATGGAGAACTGTGTCGGTTTCGAACTGGCTTTCCTTGATCTGACTTCACACACCATCGGTGCTGCACTCCTTTAGCTCTGAACATGACCAGAATGATGTGATCAACCTCCTCACTACTTCATCACTGTCAATGATATTCTTCACATTGCCTTTCATTTTCTGTGGCTGATTACATTTGACCTTAGCATGACCTTTCTTTCCACAATAAAACAATATTTTTCTCTGAACAGACACATCCTCGGACTATGGTCTGCTCCACAACGAAAACATCCAGTTTTCCACCTGTCTTGCTGCTGGCCACTCTTTTTTTCCACCTGTCCTGGAAATGGGCGTGGCCTCACAGACTCCACCTTGCCCAGTGTGACTTTATTCACACAATCTGCTGCATCTTCCACTGAACTCTGCATCTCCTTCACATTCCGGCATGCTGCTTCATGGGATTCAGCAATCTGAAATGCTTTATCAAGTGTCAACTCAGCATCTGGTACAGATAAAATCTTCTCTTGAATTTGCTCGTTGCTGATCCCTGCAATAAACCTATCACGCAGTGCCCGAGTGATAAACTGACCAAAGTTACAAGGACTTGCATAGTTGCAAGTCGACGAAAGTTCAGCCAGAAACATCTGAACACTTTCTTCCTTCTTTCTGCTTCTTGAATGGAACTGAAGACTTGCGCTGGCTTCTGACAGTTTGGGCTTGAGATAATTGCTAACTCAACTTCGGCAAAATGTTTTTGATTCTGGTTTAGCAGGCAGGCAAAAGTTCTTAATAATGTGGTACGTACCTGATCCCACATTAGAACAAAGAATACAAACCTTCTTTCTTATCATCAACAATGTCATTGAAACGAAAACCTGTTCGTAAATTTCAACGTATTCTTGCCAATTTTCCCCTTCTTTAAAAGGTTGTAAATGCCCCAGTATACCTGCCATTGTTTAAAACCTCACTCAATACTGCATGAAGTACAAGATCGTTTATCCTCGTCGCCAAAATATGTTATTTTTTCGGTTTAACAACAAGCAACAATCAAAACCAACAGCCGTTTGGTGGAATCCATCTTCTATATTGACATGACAACGGATCATTAAGATAACAACACCAGGAGTGGCATCTCTTGATAGCCGACGATCGACAGACCGTGGAACCCAGTTCAATAATTCTCTGACTGAAGGAGTAAACCTCGCAACAGCTGATAGACACTGAGGCAGAGCTGAAACGACCAACTGGACTGGAATAACCATGCCCAGAACAGAGTGCGATGGCGAAGGGTCGTCGATGGCCTATGCTCCAGCGTGGGCGATGGGCATGAATGAATGAATGAAGGAGTAAAGTCTGCAGTTTGTTGAACAATGTTGTTCGAAACGTTTATCCTCTAAATTTCTTGTTTTGTTTATACCCAGAGAAACTTAGATAGTTTGTGCTTATACTAGTTCTATACCGTGAAAAATCTCATACATTTCCATTAAATCCCCTTTTATTCTTCTCCCTTTCACTGAATGTAGTCTTAAATATTTCAGCCTTTTTTTACACTCCATCTTCGAACATTCTTTAACCAACTTTGTAGCACGTCTTTGGACTCCTTCCAGCACCAGGGACTGTCGCTTTAAGAATGGGGACCAAATCGTATTTCCATACTCTAGGTGGGGCCTCACCAAGGCCTTGTACAATTTCAGAAATGTTTCTTTGGTTAAGTGTCTAAATGTTCTCTGGATTATTCCAGCCACCCTGTGAGCTTTGTTCACAACTCCTTCTATGTGTCGGTCAAACGATAATTGGTCAACGAAAAGAATTCCCAGGTCCTTTTCTTGAGTACATGTGTGAATATTTTGTGATTTATCATCCAATTTCATTGAATATACTATTTAGGATTTTTATTTCTTAAGTGCGTGACTTTGCACTTTTCAACATTAAAATATAAGTTCCATGTGTCTGTCCAGGTTTGTAGTTTATGTGGGTCATTTTGTATTTTAGTACTATTTTGTACACTTTTGTATATCAGATTTGGATCCTTTCTTAATATGGCTGTGACTTCTGCCTTTTTACAATTATCTGTATGATTCCTGTTTCTAAGGTCCTGTTATATAAGATACATAAGGGAAGTGATGCCTCCTTACAAAGTTCTTTAAGTACTCTAGGGGATACACCATCTGGCCCCTGTGCCTTATTTGGGTTTAGATTTTTTTTTAGTTTCTCCTCAACCGCAATGGAAGTGACTCTCTTTTGTCTGACAATGAAACTCCCTCTGACTTCTCCCATTCTTGTAAAATAGGTACATTAGTAACATTTTCACGGGTAAAGGCACTCACAAAGAAATCATTTGGTATTATTTCTGCTTTATCAATATCTGTGACTGCCATTTCCCCATTGTTCTTTTTTAACTGCATACCAGTGTTTGCTTTAGTTCTTTGTTATACATATTTCCAGAAACATTTAGGATTAGCTTTACAATCATTCGCAATATTATGCTCAAAATCTTGTTTTAACTTCCTCAATTCCTTTGAACATGCATTCCTTGCTTTTTTTTTTTTTTTTTTTTACCTTGGTAATCCTGTGTATTTTTACTTTTTTTTTTTATATACTTCTAATAGAATTATGCTTTGCGGTCCAATTCGCCCTTATATATTTAGAGGCTCTGTTTGAGAGTGATCCAGAGACTGCCGTGAAAGAACAACATGTCCCTAAAAGCTTTCGCTAAGAGGACGTAAAACTCGACCATTAGATGAGAGTGATCCGTGTCCCCCCGAGTGACTGGCATCCAAGAGAAATAAAAGGGGGAAAAAAACTCCACCTCGTCCTTTGCATCTTCTTGGCTGGCTGCTGTCCCTTGGCTCCTGCACTTATCACCATGTGCCTGTCTTCACCTGCACACCCCTTACCCCTCCCACACCATCACATTTTTCTAGGGGTGATGATTGGATGGGTGAAGGGCGATAAGAGGGGGGGGGGGGGGTATTTATTTTCAATTTGATTTGTTCATTTTTACACTTGTATACAATTGTTATGCTATTCAGTCATATCGGGCATGCATTCAGTCATATCGGGCATCTCGTATTCGGTGTGAAAGGTATTGTCAGACCTGGTGTCTGGCAGTGCACTTCTTATCTCTTCTTGCTTTGTTATATATTGTCTTCGAGCCTTTTCCTCCACCGTAACAACCAAACTCCCCTCTCTCTATCTCTGTCCGTCTCTCTCTCTCTCTCTCTCTCTCTCTCTCTCTCTCTCTCTCTCTGTCCCGCTCAGTACCTATTCTTGACTCCCCCCCCCCCCCCCCCCCCCCGCTCTCTCTCTTCCTCCCTCTGTCTGTCTGTCCGTCTGTTTCTCTCTCCCCCTCCCTCCCTCTCTCTCTTTCTTCCCTCCTCACACCCGTCTCTTTCCCTCTTCATCTCCCCCTCTCTCGATATTACCATAGAACTGAATAGGCCCTTATAGTGTGTAACGTATCGTATTCGTTGTGTGGCCAGATATGGAGGGTTGACTGCCAGAACCCAGTATTTCACATATATGTCGTTTATGTATAACATCTGTTGGTTCGTCTGTTCAGTTCCAGCACGAAAGCATTAGTTATCTCGTGTCTTTGCCTCTTTTGAGCAAGATAATGTCTGCTGGTTTCTTTGTTTCTTTTCAGCACGATAACATTTGTTGGTAAGTTTGTTCATTTCCAGCACGAAAACCTTTGTTATCTTGTGTCTTTGTCTCTTTTGAGCAAGATAATGTCTGTTGGATCGTTCCTTTGTTTTAAGCAAGATAATGTCTGTTGGGTCGTTTCTTTGTTTTTTCAGCAAGATAATGTCTGTTGGATCGTTTCTTTGTCTGTTTTCAGCAAGATAATGTCTGTTGGTTCCTTTCTTTGTCTGTTTTCAGCAAGATAATGTCTATTGGTTCGTTCTTTGTCTGTTTTCAGTAAGATAATGTCTGTTGGATCGTTCCTTTGTTTTAAGCAAGATAATGTCTGTTGGTTTATTTCTTTGTCCGTTTTCAGCAAGATAATGTCTGTTGGATCGTTTCTTTGTCTGTTTTTTCAGCAAGATAATGTCTGTTGGTTCGTTTCTTTGTCTGTTTTCAGCAAGATAATGTCTAGTGGCTCATTTGTTTGCTTTCAGCATGATAGTATCTGTTGGCCATTTCTTTGTCTTTTCAGCAAGATAATGTCTGTTGGATCGCTTCTTTGTTTTCAGCAAGATAATTGTTGTGGATCGTTTCTTTGTCTGTTTTCAGCAAGATAATGTCTGTTGGATCGTTTTTTTTGTCTGTTTCAGCAAGATAATGTCTGTCGGTTCGTTTGTCTGTTTTCAGCAAGATAATGTCTAGTGGCTCATTTGTTTGCTTTCAGCATGATAGTATCTGTTGGTCATTTCTTTGTCTTTTCAGCAAGATAATGTCTGTTGGATCGTTTCTTTGTCTGTTTTCAGCAAGATAATGTCTGTTGGTTCGTTTCTTTTGTCTGTTTTCAGCAAGATAATGTCTGTTGGTTCGTTTCTTTGTCTGTTTTCAGCAAGAGAATGTCTGTTGGATCGATCGTTTCTAGTCTGTTTTCATCAAGAGAAAGTCTATTGATTCATTTCCATGACCGTTTTCAGCAAGATCATGTGATATCGGTTCCTTCCTTTGTATGTTTTCAGCCAGCCAAAGACTGTCGGTTCATTCCTATCCGTTTCCTTGAAGATAATGTCTGTTGTTCTTTTCTTTGTATTGTACAAGTTACACAAACATGAAACTACGAACGAAAACACGGAAAAATCCTTGAATAGGTCTCTCAACTTTTATTGAGATTGCTATCGATTCCGTTCATCTGAACGGAAGTGGTTACCATGTAAACAATTCCAGGGAAAGAACTTACTCATAAGCAAAACAAGGGAATTCACTCGCTCATAAGAATGAGGCTACAGTATAATATACTGTATAATAATATATATATAATAAAAAACATAGTATGTTTCAGCAAGATGGCGTGTGTGTGTCGTTCACAGAATTTTTTCTTTTTTTGGGGGGGGGGGGGGATGGGGGGGGGGGGGGGGGTTGTCGGATGTTGTTTTGCTTTTTGTTTGCTTCAGCATGATAACAATTGATGGTCTGTTTCCTTGTTTTCAGCTAGACAACATCTATTGATTCGTTTTTTTTTTTTTTTACCTTTCAAAGTGAGGTAACTGCAGGCATAAACTGAAACAAATCTTAAAAAAGAAAATAGTCCGCCAGATAACACAGGGACAAACAAAATTACAAGACAAGACACGGCGCGTTTTGACCTCTTAGGTCTTCTTCGGGCAAGATAAGCAACACTCAGAACAACGAAAACAAAGAATGTGCAATCACTTATCTTCTCAAATTCAAAGCGAAAGCCCAGTTTGAGAAGGTAAGTGATTGCTCATTCTTTGTTTTCATTGTCCTGAATGTTGTTCATCTTGCCAAAAGGAAACCTAAGAGTTAGAAATGTGTCATGTTTTGCCTTGTAATTGTTTGTCCCTGTTATCTCATGGAAACTAATTCCTTTCTTTGTACTCAGCAGAAAAATATCAGTTGATTCGTTTCTGTGCTTGTTTTCAGCACAATGATGTCCATTGATTCCTTTCTTTGATTCTAACAAAATAACGTCTGTCGATTCGCTTCTTTGTCAGTTTTCATCAAAATAGTGTGTGTGTGTGTGTGTGTGTGTGTGTGTGTGTGTGTGTGTGCATGTGTGTATGTGTGTGTAAGAGTGTGTATGTCAGTGTGTGTGCGCACGCGTGTGTGTGCGCATGCATGTGTGTGTGTGTGATCAGCAGCATCAGGCTTGATTCCGTCAACCACCAAACCACAGAAAACTCGAGACAGAAAGGACCAAGGGACAGACACTGAGGATATTGAACATCACATCTCATTTGTTCTGAAGACAACACACATTTCAGTTCAGTGGGTTTGAATTTTTTCTTTCTTTTCCATACAGAAATTTAATGTGCCAAGAAATACAGTCCAACACTCAGTGACACATTTACTCGAACCCTGTCACCACACTCCAAATTCTATACGACACAATAACATCCCTGATAATATCAAAGGTGAACACTCATTTTACATACACACACAATACTTAAAACAAAGAAAAGAAAATACACATACAGAGAAAAAAAAAAACAAAAAGCTTTTCCTCATCAGTCATCAAATTTTCTCATCAGATTAGCAGCCAATGCAAACTAAAACAAAAAAAGAAAAAGAAAACAATAGTAAGGTTAAGAGCTGTTCTCTTACGAAGAGATAGTAAAATGATCAGACAAGAGTGAAACTGATTCTAGTTCTCTTTCCATGTTCATAAAAGTAGGAAGGCGAAACATGAAAAGGCCCCGTTATCTTCCTCCTGAAATCATGGCGCTGGTCAGAAGAGAACCCCCTTCCTGTCTGAAACGTTTTTTTTCATCATATGTTTCTCATCAACACAACAACACTCAAAGCCCCCTCCTATCTGAAACCTTTTTTTATATACATTTGTTATCAACACACAACAATATTCAAAAACATGCATCTGGACACATGAATCATTTCAAAGTATCAGTGCTGTGCATTTGTTTAGAATCCTGCATTCCAATCAGAATACAAAAAGACCAGTCGAAAGGGCAGTCAGGTTTTGTGTCTGTCTTTTTTCTATTTTTCCATTCCCTTTTCTTCTTCAAAAAATGTGGAAAATGCAGGGGGGGGGGGGGGGGGGGGGGATGTAGAAATGTTGTTGTTATCAGAAGGATAAAAACAACTACAAAAGAATAATGTCCGAAAACAAGGTTGTCCCTCAGCCCCTCTTCACAAAACCTGACACCATCTTCTACGCACTGACCCACTGCAAAACCCAATGCACCAAGCCACTCACTGACAACACAATACACAACCACCGTCTCCTTTCATTAGTAGAGACAACAAAATCAGAAAACCAATTAGAAGTTCCACACTACATGACACCACCACTAGCGTTATTATCTCCATTCATAAACTCGCTGCAAAATTCACACTTAATGCCAGGCTACGAAAGAGATTCCTGCATTTGCTGTGTATGTGAATAGCAGCTGAAAACTAATGCCCTTCTTGAACGCAGCATGTACTTTGGCTATACATGGTCAACTCTTTCACTCCCACTTGAAACGAAAGTTTTATGCCACAGAAAGAACAGGTGGATGACAACAGCTTTCAGTGATTCAATGGTCGCTTTCAGTGTGTATGTAAACAGCAGAAAAATGGGCAACATTTTCAGGTCCTGCACAAACAAGATGACCGACGTTCAGTCTGTGCAATTGTGTGCAATAAAATCAATCAGTCTATGCAATTACAGACAATCAAATTAATCAGTCATGCAATTGTAGGCAATAAAAATGAGTCAGTCTATGCAACAGTACACAACAAAATCGTTCTTTATGCAGAGATCAATGGTGCCTGCCGCCGAGCTGTCTGTGAACAATGTCTATGCAATTGTAGGTGATAAAATCATGCGGTCTATGCAATTGCAGACAACAGAATCAATCAGTCTACGCAACTGCAGACAACAAAAGCAATCAGTCTATGCAATTGTAGGCAATAAAATCAATCATTGTCAACAACGAAGTCAATCAGTCTATGCAATTGCAGACAACAAAATCAATCTTTTATGCAGGGATCACGGACTCCTATCAGGCTATTTGTGAACAGCAATGCCAGTCCTCATACACATCAACATGCACCTAGGATAATAATAATAATAATAATAATAACAGCATTCATTTCAAACCAACAGCTCTATGCAAAAGATTTCAGAGGTGCTGGCTTACTTTATTTCTTAGGGAACAGGACAGTGAAGACAAAATGCAGTTTTTCTGACATGCACACACACAGTTAACGAGAAGTTTTATTCACATCATACCACAAAATCAAAGCATTACATTCTATTTATAAATACAACAGCCATGAGTATGTGCAATGGTAATACCACATGTGTACAAACAATTCATTTGCACATGATATGGACCTGAAAATAATCGCACTACTAGTCTATTCACAGTCATGCAACAACGCCCCAAAAATGCAATCAACAGTTATCCAGTCAATTGACCAAGAATCATACAACATAATCACTTTCATCAACAATATTGCTGCATTTTGAGAATCAAAGTAGTCAACCTGGTGACAAATCAGCAGTCTAGGCGACTCTAGTCTTTCTTTTCATTCAGATTCCTTTTTTGGTGATTGGATCCTTGTCAAAAACACACGAAATCATCTAAGCCGTGAGGCTAGAGCACATAACAAAGCTTTGGAACACATAGCTTTGGGTGGCGCTTGAAGCAATCAGAAAATAAGGACACAGACCACTACTTGTGAAAACTACAGTGAGGTGCAACCTGGCAATATCAAGGGGAAGAAACATGATCCCAACCCTGAAACTCCAACTACCATTCCAACTCCTAGCCTCTCTTCGGATGTTGAGTCGCCATGTCTAATAACCAAAAAAGCACCTCCACAGTCCAAAATGACAAAATGCTTGGTAACAGTTCTTGTGACAGTCACTGTAACAGTCCACATGCATGTAAAGACACACAAGCAAGCAAGCCACTGTATTTTCCTATCCACACCTGCTGTTGGAAAGCTGCCACCCTCTGCAGGCCGCAGAATAGCCTATCTTACTGCACACCACACGCTCAAGCCATTTTTTCACACAAGCTGAGACCACAGTGAATGCAGGGGAACTTTCAAACTAAAGGTACAAAAAAAGCTAATGACTTGTTCCTCTTAGAAGTCTAACACACAGCACTGACATATATGTTCATAATTCTGTACACCAATGCTGGTCTTTCAAACAACATTGTCAAGAAGTTCTTCATTGCTCCCCTTGTTTCTGATGAGAGGAGATCTGACGCTGATGCTGAAGTCTCCTATTCAACTGCTGCCACAGTAAATGCCCCCGTACTGGCCGGAAGACATCCAAGCATGACAAGATTTCATCTCAACACAGACATACGGAAATACCTAGAAGTTATCTGAAAATGAACCCACGACAACAGCTGTAATGGCCTTTCATGCTTTTTGTTTTTTCATCCACGTACGGCAGTTTCCTTTCATGCTTATGTTTCTTCATCCACTTTTGGCAGTCTCACTGGAGCATTTTCCAGACTAAGGACTGTCCTCTAAATAAGGAGAAGCCTGATCTATGTAAAAAATGTTTATATGCTAAGGACTGTCATCTATATAAGGATAAGCACAAGGATAAGCACAATCTATGTAAAGATTTTCATCATGAACGCATTTTCCCCTGTGAACATTTCTTGCGAGTTCCTTGCCATCTTGTGTCCTGGTGAAAACTGCAGTCCCCCCCGTGTTTTTTTTTTAATCCAGCAGAAGAAAAAGTCTTTCCACTTCCTGCATTCTCACAGTTTAAAATGACCCATAAAAAAATTACATATATATAAAATACATGTGTTTATTACAATGGCTAAAACCTCAGCTTTCACTGAGAATTATCTGGATCCGTGAGAATGAAATGACTTAAGATTTTATATGAACCAAAACAGTTACAAAAAAGAAAAAAAAAAAACCTAAAAACCATAACACACACAACACTGCCTAACATAAACTTGCACACAGAGCTGCAGACACAAATTTTTTTTTTAAGAAAAAAAAACAACAGGAGACTTGGCAGGTGTCTGGAGCCCCCAAAGATCCCTGGTGGACTCCAGTGGTCAGAGGTAAAACAAAAAACTAACAGGAGCCCCAAAGATCCCTGCTGGACTCCAGGGGTCAGAGGTAAGAGGTCCGAGAGCCTCCTGAAGCATTTCATTCAATAGAGCTGAATAATTTTTAAAATTCACCATCTCCCTGCCAAACTTCTCTCCCTTTACCAAAAGGAAAAAAAAAAAGAAAAAAAAACCTTTTGAAGACTACAAAGACTGGAACAATTAAGCCTACACAGAAACCAGCTGCGTAGGCAAAAAAAAAAAAAAAAAAAATCTCACCAACATGGTAATACTCAGTGCTGTTGCTGGGGAACAAAACGCAAATGAACAAACAGACCTTTCCAGACATGCAGCTTTAGACTTGTACATCAGTACCTCGGAGAAAGACTCAAACAACATGCAAATTGTTGCAGGACCCAAGATCTTGTTGAAACTCGCTGTGAACTGGTGGCAAAGGAAAAAGTGTTTCGAGATTTTCACTTTTGAACATTCGAGCATCCATCCTCCTCGAGGCAGTGATACTGTTGGTGTCGGAGATGCTGGATCACGTGATGTGATTATGGGGGACTGCGACAAAGCCATGACAGCCAAAGGAAAAGGAGGTGTGCAAAAGACTTCCAATTCGTACTCCTCTTTGCCTTGTTTTCTGATCTTGTCATTGATCCTGAGCCAAACACATCTTCTGCACTAACTCCTTCTTCCAGCATGGCAGATTTTCATACTTTTTTTCATTTAAACACACTATCACCAGCACCTCGTTGGATGAAACTTTTCTGTACTGTCAAGAACAAGGGGAGGACACAACTGCTTCAAAAGGCTGCTTTTCACACTACTCTCAGAATGCCCTCCCTTGACCAGCAATTTTCTTTTTAGCGTAAATCTCCCCAACTAACCATATGTAACAAACTTATTCTGCAAAGGGCATTCATCCCTCAAAGTTACACATGTAAACAGATCAATCAAACCAGTTCCTACACCCCCACATCCCCATCACACACACCGAAGTCAAAGCCAACAATATGAAGTCGAAACACAATTCTGTCATCCTCAGACAACCCCACCCCTCTACCTCCACTCCCCATCTGGCTGAAGGTCGTTTTTGGCATCAGAGCAAAACACCCATGTATCAAAATCAAGGTGTACTGAAAATCAGCATTGGCTGAATTGATCTTTCTGACCTGATTTTTGCGTTTAGGCCAGATGTGTTGAATTTTGAGCAGTTGATACCCAGAAAAAGCAATGAGAAAGATACAGATTACTACCAAAAAAAATTATAGATACTACATGTTCTTCAGATTGGTCTTGGTTCCTGATGTTAATGTTTTTTTTCAGATTGTTCTTGGTTCCTGATGTTGACCGCAACAGCCCCAACCCCCCACCTCTCCCTTCATTTTCCCACCTTTCCCACTCTTCTGTTTTATCCTTCTCTCTCCTTTCCTCTTCTCTCTCTCATCTGTAGATAGAAATGAACCACCCTTACAGGAACTACACACACTGACACTAAATCTGAGTTATCCTCCACACAAATCAGAGCCTATTGCTGGTTTTATGCATGCGTGCTACTAATAAGTCCTAAAACATAAAACAAACAAACGAAAAAGAAAGATGGGAAACCAATTTCAACCCATCTGAAGCTACAGCTAAAATGAAATATGACTGAATCAAATAAATGCCATCATCAGCACTCCTCAACTTTCGTAAAAAAAAAAAAAAAATGAAAGGAAAAAAAAAAAAAGGTGACAAACCAATTTCAACCCATTTGAAGCCACAGCTAAAACCAAGTATGATTAAATCAAATGAATGCCATCAGTGCCCTCATGTTTTGTTACAACCACTTCTGACTTGCACACAGCATAAAGTAGATCCAAAGGACAAGACTGAAAACACATGAACCTGCTCCAAACTGAGCGCACTTTAGCGTAAGAACAGTAGTAGTACTAGAACTCTGGCCTTGTTTATGGATTTAAAGCTGAACACTGCAGAGCATGCCGCACAACCATGGGTCTATGAATCATACAGTGAGCTCTAAAAACACCGCTCTTCATTTCATATCTCTGTCCGGGACAGTTCTCAAAAGTCTTCTACGAAGTTTCTGATCATTAATCTCTAAAGCAAGTTAAATTCAAATTTGGTGCCACTCTTGTGATGGCATAAATTCTTCCCCCAAGTCAGCTTTCAAGTTTAAAAAAAAAAAAAAAAAAAAAGATTTTGTCCTTGAAATTTCTGGTTTCATAGTATGTGGGTCAGGCCAATGTAATCTTACACATGGAAAAGAGACTGAGACAAACCCCCCTTCATCTTGATTTGAATAAATGTGAATATAAACACTTCCATCTTTCTAAGTAGCTCCTGTGCCAGCACACATACAACAAATCATTCGCTCTTCTTTTTTTGGACTTCAATTGCAAATGATTGCCTTTTTGAACATGGGCGCTGGATAATGTTACTACATTAGATGTGGTCCACCATTACGGCACAAAGTCTCCAAACAGCATCTCTCCTTTATGTAATGAGAAATCACACATGAGGCCGCACCTTATCCTCTCCTTTCTTAAAATGAACACACAACTGCACTACTTTAAAAAGAAAAATTCAAAATTAAAATTTAAAAAAGCAAACAGGCATCTTCCACTTGTTCCATGCTCGCGTTGATGTTCCACGATCCACTCTTCCATATCCCCCGCCTCTTCTGTCTTCAGTCGGCCGGCCAAAAAAAAAAAAAAAAAAAAAAATCGCGCAGGTTAGCTGAAGAGCACCGTTATGGTCCACGTGCATTAAAACAAGCGATACGCCAGAGGGTACTTCACCAGGAGAGAGCTCTCTTGGAAACGAGAGCAGTGACTCCATCCCAGCTTGGAATAGACCTGCAATAACACAGACCAGCAAAAGTGGGTTGAAAACACAGCAAGTGGGCTGAATACAGCCCAGCAACAACGACACTTGTCATGTTCCAACACTGCATTGGTGGTTTTCCAGGCGCTAGCTAGACAAGACCTAAATGTCTTGAGACCACTAAGAGAAAAAAGCAACCAGTCTGATGATGGTTCCAGATTATTCTTAGACAGATTCACTGTCATCCGATCACAAGCAGCAACTCAACTGTGGTGCGTGACTTCATGCTCACAACACATTTTGCTGTGCGACATCCTGGCGGCTTTTCCTGTGGTACCACAGTGTGACCAGCTCCCCCATTTTGTTTTGTCCTTACTGTGTAGTTTTAACACACATACACACACACACACACACACACAAACACACACACGCTCCCACAAACAAAAAACACATGCACACACACAACACACACAGTGACACACACACACACACACACACACACACACACACACGTTCCCACCAACAACAAACTCACACGCACCTCAACCAGCTCGCTGTCGATCTTCTTGTTGCCCTTCTCCTCCATCTGTTTGGCATGAACTTGGCCGCTCGGCCATAGTGCTTGTGGACCATGGCGTGACGCGTGCTGAAGGACAGCACCTGGCAACAGCACACAGCAACCAATCACACCTGCTTCTCTGCTTCTCCCACACAGCTTGTTAGAAGAAAAAGCAGGTTACTTGTGTGTAAAAGAAAAAGCGGGGGTGAAAAGTACGATGGATCTTAAAAAGTTTACGTAACAAATCTGCCAAACATGAGCAAATGAATCACAAGACAAAAAATATGATGCGTTTCAACCTCTTAGGTCTTCTTCATAAACAACACCTAGGACAACGAAAACGAAGAAGGACCAGTCACTTAGCTTATCAAATTCGGAGCAAGTTGGGCATTGAATCAATCACTTATCATGTTGTGTCGAATTTCATTAGTGACTGCTCGTTCTTCATTTTCATTGTCCAAAGTGTTGTTTATCTTGCCTGAATAAGACCTAAGAGGCCAAATGCATCCTGTGTTGTCTTGTGATTCGTTTGTTCATGTTTGGCAGATTTACTACATGAACGTTTTAAGATTTGTTCAGATCTCCGCCTGCAGTGACCTCACCTTGCAACTAAGTATATTGGAGCTGCCGATACCGAGAAAGAGCCAATGACACAGGTCAGGGTAAATGATGGAGCCGCCGATACCGAGAAAGAGCCAATGACACAGGTCAGGGTAAATGATGGAGCCGCCGATACCGAGAAAGAGAGAAAATGACACAGGTCAGGGTAAATGATGGAGCCGCCGATACTGAGAAAGAAGAAAAATGACACAGGTCAGGGTAAATGATGGAGCCGCGGATACTGAGAAAGAGCAAATGACACAGGTCAGGGTAAAAGATGGAGCTGCCGATACCGAGAAAGAGAAAATGACACAGGTCAGGGTAAAAGATGATGGAGATGGAGCCATGGATACTGAGAAAGAGCAAATGACACAGGTCAGGGTAAACATGGAGCCGCGGATACTGAGAAAGAGCAAATGACACAGGTCAGGGTAAATGATGGAGCCGCGGATACTGAGAAAGAGAAAATGACACAGGTCAGGTAAATGATGGAGCCGCCGATACCGAGAAAGAGCCAATGACACAGGTCAGGGTAAATGATGGAGCCGCCGATACTGAGAAAGAGCCAATGACACAGGTCAGGGTAAAAGATGGAGCCGCGGATACTGAGAAAGAGCAAATGACACAGGTCAGGGTAAATGATGGAGCTGCCAATACTGAGAAAGAGCAAATGACACAGGTCAGGGTAAGAGTACTTAGGACTCAGTAAAGAAAGGGCAGAGCAAAAAAAAAAAAAAAAAAAAAAAAAAAATTCCAAGGACAGAGCGAATGACATACGACAGACCTAGACATATGGCACAGGACAAAGGAAATGACACTGGACAGCACAAAAGATAGGTGGGCACAGAAAAAGACACAAACTAAACAAAAAAAAAAACAAGAGGACAGAACAAGTGACACTGGACAGAGCAGAAGACATATAAAGCAGGACAGACAGAATGGTGTTGGATAAACCAAAAGGCATTGGACGTTCGTAGCCAATGGCCTATCATCTTGATAGTAAATGACATAAGATACAGCATATGACGCAAGACATAGCAAACAAACACAGGAATCTGTCACAAATGGCATAAGGCACAGTCAATCTCAGAGGGCATCTACAGCAAAGGACACTGGGCACAGCAAACAACATACGACACCTACAGTCAACAGCACAGCAAAGGACATAGGGTACTGCAAATCCCATAGGAAGTCCACTGCTTTTGATGCAAGACATCTATACCCAATGACACTGGACTACTGCAGCAAATGACAGAGGAAATTTAGACCCCATGACAAAGGACTTTTGTAGCACACAACATAGGACGTCTCCCAGCAAATGACACAGAACACCTACACCACATGACAGAACATCTGGAGCACAACATAGGACATCTATAGCACACTAAAACAGACCATCTTTCACAAATAACACAGGACATCTATAGCACACTAAACAGACCATCTTTCACAAATAACACAGGACATCTATAGCACATGAAACAGACCATCTTTCACAAATAACACAGGACATCTATAGCACACAACACAGAACATGTATAACAAATACCACAGGACATTTATAACCCATGATAACAGACATCTAGAACATCTATAGCACATGAAACAGGACATCTAGAACATCTATAGCACATGACACGGGACATCTAGAACATCTATAACATGTGACACAGGACATCTATTATATAGCACATGGCACAGGACATCTACAGCATATGACACAGGACATCTAGAACATCTACAGCACATGACACGGGACATATAGAACATCTATAGCATGTGACACAGGACATCTATAGCACATGTCACAGGACATCTACAGCACATGACACAGGACATCTATAGCACATGGCACAGGACATCTACAGCATATGACACAGGACATCCAGAACATCTACAGCACACAGCACACACAGGACATCTAGAACATCTGTAACATGACACAGGACATCTATAGCACATGGCACAGGACATCTACAGCACATGATAGGACATCTACAGCACATGACTCAGGACATCTACAGCACAGGACATCTACAGACATGACACACATCTACACATGACTCAGGACATCTACAGCACATGATAGGACATCTCTACAGCACATGACGCAGGACATCTACCGCACATGACACAGGACATCTACAGCACATGACACAGGACATCTATAGCACATGATAGGACATCTACACACATGACACAGGACATCTACAGCACATGACACAGGACATCTACAGCACATGATAGGACATCTACAGCACATGACACAGGATATCTAAAACATGTATAGCACTTGACACAGGACATCTATAGCACATGACACAGGACATCTACAGCACATGATAGGACATCTACAGCACATGACACAGGACATCTACAGCACATGACACAGGATATCTAAAACATGTATAGCACATGACACAGCAGGACACAGGAAATCTACATCTAGAACATGTATAGCACATGACACATGGCATCTAGAACATCTATAGCACATGACACGGAACATGTATAGCAAATACCATAGGATATTTATAGCCCATGACACAAGGCATCTAGAACATTTATGACAAATGACCCACGACATCTACAGCAAACAACACACACAATGTTTATAGCACACAGCACAGGGAGATCAACATCACATGACATAGGCCTTCCACAGCAAATGGCAAGACAAAGTGAAAAATACAAGACATTTACATAAATGACCTACCTATAACATAGCAAATGAATGGTGGGCACCTGCTGCGAATAATACAGAACGCAGCAAATCCCATATGACATCTATAGCACAGGACAGAGACATAGCAAATGACACACACGATACTACGTTTTCTCTTGAAAATGACCATTTGTATATGATAATAATAACCGTTTATTTACATGATATTTACCATTCTAACTGAAATCCTCACTCTGATCTAAGATCAAATGAAAAATATACCGACCACTTAAGAAAACTACTGTCAACTGTAATCTACAGCTCATGACACAGGACTTTTGATTTAGAGCTTAAATGAAAAAAATGTTTATAAAAGATGACCATTTGATCTGCTATCTTTTTAAGAAAATTGATCACATTTCAGTATGTTCCGACTGTCTTTGAAAGAAACAGGTTTAACTATAGTTTCTTTTTAGGGGATGGGAAAACAGGGGTGGGGAAGTTTATACAGTATTTAAGCAAAAAAAAAAAACAAGCATGGTACTAACTGTGACTACGTGACAGCCCTGATACTCCACATACACACACACACACACACATCTCCTCCCCCTGCAGTCAACTGGACTACAAACAAAATTCACTGAACTGAATCGCACGTCGAAGTTCGCAGAGCTGCCACACAAACTCCTCTCACCTTGGCATCGGTCAAGTCCACAAACTTCTGGACCTCCACGAAGGTGTTGTCCAAGTCTTGCCAGGTGACATCCGGAGAGGAGGAGGAGGAAGAAACCTGTCGATGCCTTCTCCAGCCCCGGAGACCACCTGCTGGACCTCTGACGACTCCCCAGCCGGGCTGGAAGCCTCGGAGGCATCCTCACCGCAGAGTGCTGCAGCCTGAGCCATTCCTTGGTACACCAGCGCTGACACCATCCAGCCTTCTTCTTCTCCATCTCACTGGAGGAGGTCAGCGATGAGGGTCAGGGTGACCCATAGCCATGTTGGGTAGAAGCGGTGACAGAACATGACAGCAAATGAAAGACGCCTTTAAGGATGACTGATACCCATGATGGGTGGCAGCGGTGATGAATATAACAGCAAATGAAAGAAGCCATTAGGGACGACTGACAATGATGTTGGTCAGGATGATCAATGACGATGGTGGGTGGAAGTGGCGATGAACACAAGGGCAAATGAAACAAGTCATAAGGATGATTGACAATGATGGATGGATGGGAGTGAGATGAATGACAATGATGGATGATAGGGAGTGATGATGATAACAGCGAATGAAACAAGCCATTAAGGATGACTGACACTGATGGCGGGTGGAAGCAGCAATAAACATAACAGCAATGAAACAAGCCGTTGAGACATTCACTTCTTGGTGTCTACCTCTTTTTCTTTCTGTAAACACTTAATGTACTTTTTTTTTTAATGAAAAAAAGAAAAAAACATTCACTGTTCAGCATGTTTTTTTCTCTTTTTTGTTTTGCTATGCCTGTGACAAAAGCAGCAATGTGCCCTCTGAACAGTACATACTGTTGACAGAAGCTGAAGCTGCTCCTTTTCTTTTAAATGCATTTCTGCAATTAACTTTTGATGCATAGCTTCTCTTCCTACTTCGGGACTATCAATGCATTCATGGAGCAATGGACCGAGGAAGATCAGAAATCAGCCTGGTTTTCTCAGAGTTCCTGTGAAGTAAAGCTGGTCATTTGGGTGTTGACTCATGCAGTGAAATGAATAATGAGTGATGCCATGACAAGACTGACATCAAAAACACCTCGCAAAAGTCTGTAGTTCTTCAGAAAACCAAAACCAAACACAGCAAAATGTACAGAAAAGTCAACTGATTTTGACCTAGTCTCAAAAAAATTTTTGATAGGCACATATTTAATGGAATATGGTAAAGACTGGTGCACATTTGTATGGAAGTAGTTTGGTCTAATGTTACATCTCACATGTAGGT
>JADBJO010003613.1:172500-182500 GCA_016801955.1 Conus betulinus | reverse complement strand
GGTCAGGTAAGGTAATGTTGCTAATAGCCTGACCGACCGGAAACGGCCACATCAGGGCTGTCACTGCATTCAAGTCAACTTCACAAGTCATTCAAAAAAAAAAAAAAAAAAAAAAATAATAACTATCCACACCAACCTTTAAAATGCACCTAAAAAAACACCAGAAAATTTTGTTGATTATCTTTCTTCTGTAAAATCTTAGCTCAGATGGAAAATGTTAATCTCTTCCAGAAATGTAAAGATCACGTCACGTGGGACATCTCTGAACAGGGTTTTCATGGAGTCTGCTGTAAACATGTTAATGTCTCACATCAGGCAAGTCCCAACACTCTAAAAGAATGTTTCACTGTGAGTGGTACATGCTATGAAATGTACCACGGAGGTTAGTTAGTTAAGAGGCCTTTTTTTTTTTTTTTGGTCTGATCGCCTACAATTCCACATCTTTTGTATCTGTGTTACAGGGCAGTGACACGACTTCCAGTTTCTCTTCTTTCTTGTTCTGGTGAATTCATTCATTCATTCATATTCATTTACTGGACCAGCAAATCAAATGACAATCAGACCTTTCAATTATGATTTTCATAAGTCCTTACTAATTTTTTTTTGGGTCCTTAACACAAAAAAAAAAAATCTGTGTTACAATACACAGATAACAAAATGTTCCAGGGAAAAGCACTTGTCTTTCAGCATGGGAGTCTATACTGCCACAAGGATCTGTTATAGATAGACAGATGGACAGATAGGTAAGTAGGTAAGTTGGTTGGTAGGCAGATAGATAGATACAACATGGAGCTAAACTTGCCTGCAACCCAGTCAGGCAGTAATGAGTGATTGCCCTTTTTGTCATATTCAGAAACAGTTCAGACTTCTCCTTTTCCTTGGCCAGAGAACATATCCCCTTCTGAACTCTGGAATTTGGTCTGAGGCTTTTTTTCAGACCACTTTCACTTTAGAGTTCACTTTCATTTAGGTAAAAACACATTTTCGTCCGCCAATCTCCACACAACACACTTTTTCACCATCCCTCCCCAGCACTGGGCTCCACCACCATGCACTAAGGAACCTTTCATCGTCTTCCCTTCCTTCTGCTTCGGATGCTGTGTCATGCATCTGCCCTTCCTGTTTCTCTTAGGCCCTTTGAGCTTACACTCACAGGAACTGCGTCTTTTGCTCAGAACACACCCCTCAAACCTGAACACATCGCACTGCGTAAGCCTTCATTACAGTCCGCTGGTTTGGGCTGCGAAGACGTCCGCTTCTCCCAGCCACACTTTTTCAGTAGTATCAGTCCCTGAAGTGTGGAGACAGACGCGCGTCTTTCCCCCCCTCCCCATCCGCACTCTCGGCCCCCTCAGCACCTTCGTCCTCCACAGATGATTCCCATGGCCCATCACCTCTCCACTTTCTTCTCTCAGTGGGAGGCTCTCACTTCGAACAAGCGGGTTCTGTCAGTGATAACTGAAGGCCGAAGGATTTCCTTTCTACCCCACCCCCTCTAATGTCTACCCCATTGTGGACCAAGATACCCTCAGATCCAGTAAGGTGACTGACCACATGTGTGTTATTAAAAAAAAAAAAAAAGAAGAAGAAAAAGGTCAAACAGCAATCAGACAAATGGACTCACAGTGCCCATTCCTGAGGCCAAGTTCTCCCTTTCTACTACTCACCAGATTACTACATCAACAACAACATGTAAACTGTAACCAGTGAATAAACAAACAAAAATGTAAAGATTTTCTAGAAGAAAAACAAACACCCGAAGGTGCTGGGGAGGACCCAGAGAAGCACTGTCTTCACCTGCCGTTAGAGCAGTCCTGTACCACCTTGGAGGCCTGCGCTGTGTTGACAATGGGTACAGGCACAGGGTGTAGAACAAAGGTGATTGTACCACAAAGGCAGGTTAAAACAAGAGGTAAATGACAGTAACAAAAGAAACCAACAAAGGGAGAGTCAAAGCTTGACAGGGGAAATACTCACGATGTTTGCAAGAGGGACTGTAATTCCTACTGAAACTACCCCCTCCTTCATCACCACTCAGTGCAACCACATAGAAACAGACATGACAGTGAGGAATAGGCAGCACAGATAGGAGAGCTGTACTGGGGGGTTGAGGAGATGAAGAATGGGTGGGCACACTGAAACGTTCATGTTCATGTGTGTTATGAATAGCGGGTGGAGGGAAAAGGAGGTGGGCACACAGAGACGTTCATGGTTCATGTGTGTTATGAATAGCGGGTGGAGGGAAAAGGAGGTGGGCACACAGAGACGTTCATGGTTCATGTGTGTTATGAATAGCGGGTGGAGGGAAAAGGAGGTGGGCACACACAGAGACGTTCATGTTGTGTTATGAGTAGGGGATGGAGGGAAGAGGGGGTGGGCACAGAGAGAGGTTCATGTGTGTAATGTGTGTATGTGATGGGTGTGGTGTGGTGTGGGTGTGGTGCACTTGAGGTGTGTGTGTGTGTGTGTGTGTGTGTGTGTGTGTGTGTGTGTGTGTGTGTGTGTGTGTGTGTGTGTATGCAGTGTGTGTGTGTGTGTGTGTGTGTGTGTGTGTGTGTGTGTGTGTGTGTGTACGTTTGAATGTGTGTGTATGGTGTGTATTCAATGTGTGTGCAGAGCGTGTGTTTTAATGAGTGTGTGTGGGCCTGTGTGGTGTAGGTATGCATGAGTCTGTGCGTGCATGCATGCGTTGTTGTTGTTCTTCATTTAACGTCTTTTCACTTAATGTGATATTAGACAATGTGTGTGTGTGTGTGTGTGTGTGTGTGTGTGTGTGTGTGTGTGTGTGTGTGTGTGTGTTTGTGCGCGTGCGTGTGTGTGCCTGTGTGTGTGTTCAAGTGTGCCGTGCTGCGTGCGTGCATGAGTTCGCGCGTGAGTGTGTGTGTGTGTGTGTGTGTGTGTGTGTGTGTGTGTGTAGAATTAAACTGTAAAAAAAGAGAAAAAAAAGAAAAAGTCATCAAAAGTAAAAACAAACAACTGTACAAAGTAAGATCATGAAACAGCAATTACAGGATTGAGCCAACTGGGCTCAACGTAAGAATTCGTACAAATTTAAAAGAGACATGGTATCCTGGAATATGCACTTTGAAGCATCCTTTCTAAATTCTGACACAAATCGGAATCAAAGTAGGGGCAAAGGTATAGAACGTGTGTTGTTGTACAATTATCAAGGGCGCCGCAAGCACATAAAATATTCTTGACATATTTTGTTCTGAATGCATTTATTTTCAACCGATATGTGCATGCATGTGTGTGAGCATATGTGTGTGTGTGTGTGTGTGTGTGTGTGTGTGTGTGCGTGTGTGTGTGTGTGTGTGTGTGTGAGTGTGTGAGTGTGTGTGTGTGTGTGTGTGTGTGTGTGTGTGTGTGTGTGTGTGTCTATGTCTATGTGTATGATCGTGTGCGTGCTTGCATGCATGTGTGCACATGCATGCGCCTCCATCTGCAACTGTATGCAGCTGGAGCCAAAGACCAGCAAAAGAGGCAGATCCAAAAGCCAGCTCACCGCCTTCTTGGCAAAATCCTCTTTGGCCAGGCTGAAGGTTCCAGACAGGTACCAGCCACTGCCAGACCCCTTGGGCAGCCTGGAACAGGGCAGTCTTCAGCAGGCACACGTTGAACATTACTTCGCCGTGAAGTCAGTCCACATCAATCACTCCTTATCAGTCACCACACACTCTGACAATTGCCATGAAGTCAGTCCACATCAATCACTCCTTATCAGTCACAACACACTCTGACAATTGCCGTGAAGTCAGTCCACATCAATCACCCTTTATCAGTCACCACACACACACTGACAATTGCCGTGAAGTCAGTCCACATCAATCACCCTTTATCAGTCACCACACACACTGACAATTGCCCTGAAGTCAGTCCACATCAATCACCCTTTATCAGTCACCACACACTCTTGCAATGATGTAAGAACTAACTTTAATCAGTCTAACAATGACAGTAAGTACTAACTGTAATCAGTCTAACAATGATGGTGAGTACTAACTGTAATCAGTCTAACAATGATGTAAGAGCTAACTTTAATCAGTCTAACAATGATGGTGAGTATTAACTGTAATCAGTCAAACAATGATGGTAAGAGCTAACTGTAATCAGTCTAACAATGATGGTGAGTACTAACTGTAATCAGTCTAACAATGATGGTGAGTACTAACTGTATCAGTCTAACAATGATGGTAAGAGCTAACTGTAATCAGTCTAACAATGATGGTGAGTACTAACTGTAATCAGTCTAACAATGATGGTAAGAGCTAACTGTAATCAGTCTAACAATGATGGTGAGTACTAACTGTAATCAGTCTAACAATGATGGTAAGAGCTAACTGTAATCAGTCTAACAATGATGGTGAGTACTAACTGTAATCAGTCTAACAATGATGGTAAGAGCTAACTGTAATCAGTCTAACAATGATGGTAAGAGCTAACTGTAATCAGTCTAACAATGATGGTAAGAGCTAACTGTAATCAGTCTAACAATGATGGTAAGAGCTAACTGTAATCAGTCTAACAATGATGGTAAGAGCTAACTGTAATCAGTCTAACAATGATGGTAAGAGCTAACTGTAATCAGTCTAACAATGATGGCGAGTACTAACTGTAATCAGTCTAACAATGATGGTAAGAGCTAACTGTAATCAGTCTAACAATGATGGTGAGTACTAACTGTAATCAGTCTAACAATGATGGTAAGAGCTAACTGTAATCAGTCTAACAATGATGGTGAGTACTAACTGTAATCAGTCTAACAATGATGGTGAGTACTAACTGTAATCAGTCTAACAATGATGGTAAGAGCTAACTGTAATCAGTCTAACAATGATGGTGAGTACTAACTGTAATCAGTCTAACAATGATGGTGAGTACTAACTGTAATCAGTCTAACAATGATGGTGAGTACTAACTGTAATCAGTCTAACAATGATGGTGAGTACTAACTGTAATCAGTCTAACAATGATGGTAAGAGCTAACTGTAATCAGTCTAACAATGATGGTGAGTATTAACTGTAATCAGTCTAACAATGATGGTAAGAGCTAACTGTAATCAGTCTAACAATGATGGTAAGAGCTAACTGTTATCAGTCTAACAATGATGGTAAGAGCTAACTGTAATCAGTCTAACAATGATGGTGAGTGCTAACTTTAAATCAGTCAAACAATGATGGTGAGTGCTAACTTTAATCAGTCTAACAATGATGGTGAGTGCTAACTTTAATAATCAGTCTAACAATGATGGTGAGTACTAACTTAATCAGTCTAACAATGATGGTGAGTACTAACTTTAATCAGTCTAACAATGATGGTGAGTACTAACTTTAATCAGTCTAACAATGATGGTGAGTACTAACTTTAATCAGTCTAACAATGATGGTGAGTACTAACTTTAATAATAAGTCTAACAATGATGGTAAGAGCTAACTGTAATCAGTCTAAACAATGATGGTAAGAGCTAACTGTAATCAGTCTAACAATGATGGTAAGAGCTAACTGTAATCAGTCTAACAATGATGGTAAGAGCTAACTGTAATCAGTCTAACAATGATGGTAAGAGCTAACTTTAATCAGTCTAACAATGATGGCGAGAGCTAACTTTAATCAGTCTAACAATGATGGTGAGTGCTAACTTTAATCAGTCTAACAATGATGGTGAGTGCTAACTTTAATCAGTCTAACAATGATGGTGAGTGCTAACTTTAATCAGTCTAACAATGATGGTAAGTGCTAACTTTAATCAGTCTAACAATGATGGTGAGTGCTAACTTTAATCAGTGACCCTACTTGTTCTTTAACCCGTTGAGTGCCTTTAAGCCGTCAGCTGATGCCGCAGTAAAAATGTACTTCCAGTGCCTGTGGGCCGTCCACTGACGTCATGCATTTTTCTTGAATTTTCATTCGTTACTATTCCTATCAAATGACTGAAATAGAGTGTGCGTAGTAAGCCTTATATGTCTGCAGTATTAAAATGATATGCAAATGACCATACGTGAGGGGAAAGACCATTTATTCTCATCACTGACTGGATGACCAGCCAGCGCTTTGTCTCGCTTGCAAAGATGGCGGCGCAACCTTCGACGAGTGTAGCGACCAAATCAGCGTACTTACACAGCTGAGCAAGCTCTGCTAATCTTTTTTGACAAAGATAATAATCTTTTATTCAACGACTCACTCGAGCATGAAGGTGAGATGATGATAGTGATGGAATTGCCAACCATATTCGTCAGTTATTGAGTCGTGCTGTGCGATCGCAAGAGTGTGTTCAGCTGACTTGGTTACCAGCGTCGAACGAGCCAGCCTAGTGTGTACTCTGCACTGTGTGCGAGTGGGCCAGCGACGTGTTAGTCAGCGCGAGAGGGGAGCGCAGCCTGCTCGCAGCGTGACACGGGCAGCAGGAACGGTAGGGGAAGAGGAGGAGTGAAAGAGAGGGTTGAAGTCCAGCAAGGGGGCGTGGGGGGGGGGGAGGGGGCGTGGTCGTGGACTGACCTGTCTGCATGAGGTGTGAGCGTCTTGATAGACTTCTAGACTGTTCTACTTTCATTTTACAGGTGTAGTGTGACAATATCAACTTATTTTCAACTTTTTTGCTCTGTGTTCTTTTTTGGATGTGAAGCTGTAGTGGTAAATACATATGTTTTTGATCGTGCAAAAAAAATCTATCCAAATCTAAATGCCTAAATATTTTTTTTATGATCATCAAAATTAAAACAAAAGAAGCCCAGATTCAAAATCTCCATTTAATTTCCTTCAAAAATCATAAACATTTCATTTTATATTTTGTTGTAGTTCTGAGCTAGAATTTTTTTGTTGAATTATTACCCCCCAAATCATTAGATTTCCCTGCACTGGGAAAGCCTTTGTTTGTAAAATTGCAAATAGATATGACACATAGAATTTAGTGGAATACCAATAGGTATGACACACACAGAATTTACCAGAATACAAAAAGGTATGGCACATATAGAATTCACTGGAATACAAACAGCTATAACACACATAGAATTTGCCAGGATACAAACAGGTATGACATATATAGAATTTACTGGGATACAAACAGGTATGACACGCATAGAATTTACTGGAATACAAATAGGTATGACACGCACAGAATTTACTGGAATACAAATAGGTATGACACATACAGAACTTACTGGAATACAAATAGCTATGACACACTTAGAATTTACTGGTTGGTAATCTTGACCATTCAGACTCAGGTTTCACAACTGGCAACATAGGGTCCAGACAATCATTTCAATTCCAGCGGAACGTTGCTAGACCCCAAAGAAAATGCTGTTTGTCCCTTCAGTGAACGTGTGAAGCTTTTCATAACTCTTCCACCCTGTACAGCCCATCAGCCGTCACCAAGTATCTACCGTTCTGCACTGTGGATGGTGACTCACCACTTCCTTCTAGCTCTGTTTTTTGGAAAGCTTGGAGTGTTAAGACACCCTTTCTCTCTTTTCTTTCTTTCTTTCTGCATATGCAGGCTGATACTCCTGCGGACACTGCCTGTATAGACAGGCAGTGGAGTTTTGTGTATATGTCTGTTTTTTATCCCGCCATTAAGGCAGCCATACTCCATCTTCAGGGAATGTCCATATTATGTGTAACGTGTCATCCATACCAATGGCCAAACCGGTTGGTGATGGGATTTTACGTGTGTGCAAGAGGTTGTGCGTGTGTTCACACACGGAACTTCGGTTTATAGTCTCATTCAAAGGACTGTATGGGGAATGGAGTCAGAACCAATGTTAACTCCGAGGGAAAAATCCCCCCTGTACCAAAATTTGAACCCACACAATCCCAGGATCATGAGTCCGTTGCTCTCTTCCAACTGAGCTAGTCCGGCCCCCTTTAAGACACCCTGTGTATAATGCCTTGTTTCGCTTTCTTCTGCCATTTTCGCTGTTGGCTGATTTGCATTCGTTTCTTGATATTTCACTCCTGCCATGTTCACAACTAAGGAAAGTGAAATATATGAATCAGTCAGTTTGCTTCACTTCTAATGAACTAGATGAAGGCCTCTGCTGATTGGCCGACTGATGAACAGTGAGGCTGGGAAAGAACTCTTCACAGAATCACATGTATTCGACGTAGCACTTCATCATCCTCCTTTTCTCAGCTCTTCAGCTGACAAGCTGTCACCAAACTCCTTGTAGAATCAGTATGTGTCCACATCTTTTCATTACTTTTTTTTATGCTTCCATATCCTCTTACATAAATAGAAGTACATTATTTCTTATTTCAATTTAACCCGATTTGTAAGTGATGTAAAACCCCCGCGTTACAGCATATTAAAGTGAAGTCCTGTCTGGGAAAAGTGCAAACTGTAATATAGTACAGCAAAAGTAACATACAGCCAAGACAGCACAGTACAATACAGCTCAGCACAGCACAGATCAATACTTTATCAAACAGTACAGAAAAGCAAAACAAAACACAGCAACAAAAGAAATGCTATAGCACAAAACCCCTCTTTTCAAAACACACACACACACACACACACACACACCGATTTCCAATCAAAAACATGAGAAAAAAAAACAAAAAAAAAACCCACACATCATGAGCCTCCACACTCACTTGTCATCCGGGAACGGCGCCACGAACATGGGAGTTGCCACCACCCCTTTCTCCAGCGTGACGGAGGTGCCCATCTTCTTGCCGCCGCTCAGAGCGTTGGCCCAGGAGCCATAGACGTCCAGCGTCAGCGCCGACGGCAGCTTGTGGTGGACCAGCACCACCACATCCCGGATCTTGTCCAGGGCCTCCCGCTTCTCATGGCGTACTTGGAGCAGCACAGTGTAGTCCCCCTTCTCCACTTTGGTTGAGTACTAGTTGGGTACAGAGACTGTCGGCATTAGCAGGGAGACTCAAACTAACCAGCTGTGGGGAAAACTGGACATCTACATGGGGCAACAGGGGGATCAACATGGCCATAGCAACAGGGGTCAACATGGCCCATAGCATTATGCGTCAACATGGCCATAGCAATAGGGGTCAAAATGGCCATAGCATTAGGGATCAACATGGCCACAGCATTAGGGGGGTCGACATGGCCATAGCATTAGGGGTCAACATGGCCACAGCATTAGGGGTTAACTTGGTCATAGCATTAGGGGTCAACATGGCCACAGCATTAGGGGGTCAACATGGCCACACAACATTAGAGACGCCAACATGGCCACAGCATTAAAGGGCCAATATGGCCACAGCATTAGGGGTCAACATGGCTATATAGCATTAGGGATCAACATGGCCATAGCAACAGGGGTTAACATGGCCACAGCATTAGGGGGTCAACATGGCCACAGCATTAGGGGTCAACATGGCCACAGCATTAGGGGTCAACATGGCCACAGCATTAGGGGTCAACATGGCCACAGCATTAGGGGTCAACACAGCCACAGCATTTGGGCTCAACATGGCCACATAGCATTAGGGGTTAACATGGCCACACAGCATTTGGGGTCAACGTGACATCACAGCATTAAGGGTCAACACAGCCACACAGCATTAGGGGTCAACACGGCCATAGCATTAGGGGTCAATACGGTCACATAGCATTAGGGGTCAACACGGCCACACAGCATTAGGGGTCAACACGGCCACACAGCATTAGGGGTCAACACAGCCACACAGCATTTGGGGTCAACACAGCCACACACAGCATTAGGGGTCAACACAGCCACACAGCATTAGGGGTCAACACAGCCACACAGCATTTGGGGGGTCACACAGCCACACAGCATTAGGGGTCAACTGGGCCACACAGCATTATGGGTCTTCATGGCCACAGCATTAAAGGTCAACAAGGCCACACAGCATTAGGGGGTCAACACAGGCACATCCAAAGGCTCTGTGCATGAGACAGAATGGCGAGGATCCCATATGCCGTCAGCATAACGTTCAATATTTGCGCTTTCAATTCATATGCCCTCCCTATGCTCCCTCCTCCTGCCTCCCCCCACCCTTCCCTTCCCCTTG
>JADBJO010003613.1:147500-170000 GCA_016801955.1 Conus betulinus | reverse complement strand
TCCAGCACAGACAGCATACACAGACACACCTGCAGTCGGTACAAGCAGCATACAGACACACCTGCAGTCAGTACAAACAGCATACACACACCTGCAATTAGTACAGACAGCATACAGACACACCTGCAGTCAGTACACACAGACAGACAGACACACCTGCAGTCAGCACACACAGCATACAGACACACCAGCAGTCAGTACAGACAGCATACAAACAACACACCTGCAGTCAGCACACACAGCATACAGACACACCTGCAGTCATTACCAACAACATACACACACACCTGCAGTCAGTATAGACAGCATACAAACAACACACCTGCAGTCAGCACACACAGCAAACAGAAACACCTGCAGTCAGTACACACAGCATACAAACAATACACCTGCAGTCAGCACACACACACACATCTGCACAGACACACCTGCAGTCAGCACACACAGCATACAGACACACCTGCAGTCAGCACAGACAAATCTGCAGACACACCTGCAGTCAGCACACTGACTGACTGACTGAAACCATTTACTGTCAGATTAACATAGTGTTGTACTGACAACACCTGCAGTCAGCACACACAGCATACAGACACACCTGCAGTCAGCACACACACATCTGCACAGACACACCCTGCAGTCAGCACACACACATCTGCACAGACACACCTGCAGTCAGCACACACACACATCTGCTCCCACAACATCCTGCCCGCAGGAACACATCACACAAAAATCTGGAAGGGAGACAGAACATCTTCAAACATTTTCATGAACACACCACATGTATACAAAACGTGATGCTGTACAGATGTACATGTATGCATGTTTCGTCCAACCATGTTCTTACTGCCACCAGGACTGCTTTCTTCTTAGGAACGAAAGACGATGAACATTCTTTTCTTTGCGGGCACAGCAACAAAGAAGAAATGAATAAAGCTCTCCATGTTCTGCACCGGAACAAGGCCCCTCAAAAAAAAAAAAAAAAAAAAATCTCTGTCACTCAGCTGTAATCACTGTGCTCGAGACATAACTTTTTTTTTTCAATTTCAGAAAAAATGAAATGACAAAACAAAAAAAAAAAAAAACGCATGCTTACCACATGGAAGTTGTAGGTGAGATCCAAAGCGTAGATCTGTCGACCCTCGGGCAGTCGGTCTCTGGAGCTGGACAGAGGCTGAAGTTTGTGGCTGACCGGCCTGCACACGGACAGGACCTGTTGTACTGTGACTGCAGGAAGTGGCTGAGGCCACAGACAGCACTGGACCAGCAAAGACAGCCTCAGAGTAAGTGAGTGATCTTGCTTATAGCCCAGCCAACCACCAAGGGCCTTACCAGGGCTGTCACCACGTTGAAGTCAACTCACAAGTCATTCATTCACACAACTCTTTGAAATACACTTCTAAAAACACACCAGAAAAATTGGTTCAAAATCTTTCTACTGTAAAATCTCAGATCAGATGCGATATTTTAATCTCTTTCAGAAAACCCCAGAGACTCTGAAGCCTAGCACTAGACCACCAAATACAACCTCAGAGACACATAGCCGTAGAACTGTATCACCAAATACAACCTCACAGACACATAGACACAGCACTAGACCATCAAATAAACCTCACAGACACAAAAACTGTAGCACTAGACCACCAAATACAACCTCACATACACAAAAGCTGTAGCACTATAACATCAAATACAACCTCACAGACACAAAAGCTGTAGCATTAGACTACCAAATACAACCTCACAGACACAAAACCTGTAGCACTATAACACCAAATACAACCTCACAGACAAAAAATCTGTAGCATTGGACCACCAAATACAAATACAATCTCACAGACAAAAAAGCTGTAGCATTAGACCACCAAACATAAACTCATAGACACAAAACCTGTAGCACCAGACCACCAAATACACACCTCACAGACACTAACACTGCAGCACCAGATCACCAAATACAACCTCACAGACACAAAAACCTGTAGCACTGTATCACCAAATACAACCTCACAGACACAAAGCCTGTAGCACTATAACACCAAATACAACCTCACAGACACAAAAGCTGTAGCACCAGATCACCAAATACAACCTCACAGACACAAAAACCTGTAGCACTGTACCACCAAATACAACCTCACAGACACAAAAGCTGTAGCATTAGATCACCTAATACAACCTCACAGACACAAAACCTGTAGCACTATAACACCAAACACAACCTCACAGACACAAAAGCTGTAGCACTGTACCACCAAATACAACCTCACAGACACAAAACCTGTAGCACTATAACACCAAATACAAATACAACCTAACAGACACAAAACCTGTAGCACTGTACCACCAAATGCAACCTCAGAGACACAAAAGCTGTAGCAATTAACCATCAAATACAACCTCTAAGACACAAAAGCTGTAGCACTAGACCACCAAATACAACCTCAAAGACACAAAAGCTGTAGCACTAGACCACCAAATACACATGGAACCAAGAAATAGTTCTTAATTTGTATGACCAGCAGTTAAATGAACAGAAAGACGAAACCATCGATGACACCAACCAATACATAACATAGAAAGGCAGGGAAAGAAAAAAAACAAGCAGGGTGTTAATTCAGATGACGGAGAAAGAACAGGACAAAAGAAAAAAAAAAAAAAGAAAAAGAGACAATATATAAAAAGGAGGAAAGAGAGGGAAAGGGAGAGAGAGACAGAGATGAGACAAACAACAGACAAACAGACATGTGTAAAGTCAAACACTTGATGGCATCCATCCATCTCGAGAGACAATGGTGTTGCACGGTGGATCAGTAAGTTGTGGAGCTGCCGCGTCTGCTGTGGCTGAAGAGCCCGATCCTTGAGCGGCAGACTCTGTTGCAGCTGCTGCAGGTGAAGTCTTGTTCATGAGTGTCTGTGGGTGCCAACACAATTCTTTGCCGTCCATGCAGCTGACATGGCCAAGCCAGCATAGCCGTCTCTGTGTCAGCATGGTGCACATGCTAGGCATCCCTGCCTGGGCCCGAATGTCCTTGCTGGTGATGCGGTCCTGCCAAGTGATGCCTCGGAGTCTTCTGAGGCAGCGCAGGTGGAAGGCGTTCAGTCTGAGTTCTTGTCGAGAGTGCAGGGTCCACACTTTGCTTCCGAAGACACATGCATAAAATCGAACACTTAGACACACACATATGCATTCACACAAATGCTACACGCACACACCAACACACACCTGAGTGGCTGTACAACATGTTTGAAGGTGAGGTTGGGTGAGATCTCCTCTGTCCGCAGTGGACTGATCAGATCAAAGCGCGTGATTCCCTGAGACAATTGCTGCAACACACACACACACACACACACACACACACACACACACACACACACACACACACATCACATCATATTACACAAATACAGACCAGGTCCACATATGTGGATTGTCAAACCAAAAGAGTGGGGACCACACTCCATAAAGCTTGGCCCACTTCTACCCTGTCAGCCCCGTCACTACCAGACTATTGAAGCAACCCCCCCCCCCCCCCCCCCCCCCCCCCTACCAGATTATCTAGACCAACCACTCCTTGCTACCTGATCATTTGGTGCAGAAACTCCAAAAATGGTCAAAGAAGCACTCTCTTAATTACCCGTTTATCTTGGATCAAAAGCTCTCTAAACTACCGGAACATTTGGAGCAAAAGCTCTTTGAACTAGCCGATCATCTGGAGCAAATGCTCTTTGAACTAGCTGATCATCTGGAGCAAAAGCTCTCTAAACTACCAGAACATTTGGAGCAAAAGCTCTTTGAACTAGCAGATCATCTGGAGCAAAAGCTCTCTCTACCATCTCCCTGTGCACCCCCCCCCCCCCTTTCCCTTGCTCCTATTTCCCTCCGTCTCTCCCTCCTTCCCCATCTGTCTCTCATGATCATCTTCCTCCAGCTCAACCCCCCCCCCCCCCCCCCCCCCCCCCCACCCCTCCCGCGCTTCCCATTCTTTCTCATCCATTTTTCACATCA
The DNA here is from genome assembly GCA_016801955.1 of Conus betulinus. NCBI lineage: Eukaryota > Metazoa > Mollusca > Gastropoda > Neogastropoda > Conidae > Conus > Conus betulinus. Next base: position 165,988 of record JADBJO010003613.1, on the reverse strand, counting down.
AATACATATTGTCAGACCTGTTTACCCTCTATACAAGTCAGGAGGGAGATTTGGGTCCAAAAATAGGGAGATTTTTGTCCAAGTAGGGAGATCCCAATCGTTAAGTATTTTTCGTAATGCATTAAACAGCAGCTCTAAGATAATGTGCCTTCTATCTCTGGATACCTTTCTTACTGTATTACTGACAAAAAGACCTTTCTAAAACTTAAATATTCTGGACAGTACTCTTACTGAACACGACATACCTTCTTATTTGCCAAATTTAAAGCGATGTCCAGGCACTTTTATTGTCATATTAATCCTCGACTTGTGCATCCAGCTTTTCTGTCCATAGTATCTAGCAGACATCTTCACAATCATCAGTAGCTTCACTTCAGTGATCACACACAAAAAACTGTCTGTTCATAGTACACCATCCAGCAGAACTATGTTCCCATATGTGATCTCACATATCTTTGTATGTCCACAATACATCCAGCAGATATTTCCACATAGTTTTGCACCCACTAGCAGGCTGTAATGAGCGAGTAAAATCAGGATCACAAAAACACAAGATTAAAATAAAAATGGGAAGATTAATTAATTCTTACCAAAAAAAAAGTTCCACTAAGCCTACTGGTACTTCTGAAACTATCAGCTATGCAACTATTGATTCAAAGATTTGTAATAAGCACTTTTCAGTGCTTGAAGGTCCTTTTCACAATATTCAATATCAGAAGCATTCCCTGGCTTTGCTTTGAGAACCAGCAAAGCTTCTGTGGTTTCTTGCAATAACGAAGACCTCTGTTCTGTAGATGTCTTCCTGACCATAGAGAATACTCTCTCACAGGCAGCAGAAGAGTGGGGGATGGTCAGAATCCCCTTCATAACACATGATAGCTTCTGGACTGCAGGATGCCTCTTGTCAAGCTGGTGCCACACCCAGTCTACTCTGTCTGTCTGGTCACACCACACATCACTCCTTCTGCTTTCGTGATCTGTAATTGTAGATCGTTGGCGGACGAAAGTCGACCTTTCTCCAACATCGATGTCAGAGTTCCAGCCACCGCTGCCTTCTTCGCTTTGTGACTGTTACTGTTCACATGTTTTTTGCAGTCATTAAAGCCGCCGCCAAACTTGATTTGAAAGTCAAAATTGCAAACGTGCAATGGGCTGAAGTTGTTCCCACGCGAGAAGGCCTCAACTCGGGAAATGTCTTGCTGAAATCAGATCTCCAGTGAGATAGGTACTTCTTTTTCTTTACACAGTGGCACATCCTTTGTCGACTTTGATGATCCTTCATCATCAGTCTCATGAGCGCGGCTTTTTGAAGCCATTGTGTTGAACAAACCAACTAATTCGTCGAAGCGAGTGAAAGGAAAATGGCTACTGTCAAGTGCTCGCATAGTAGTAACCAAAAGACGGCCTCATTGGATGCTGCTATTCCATCAGCCAATCAGACGCGCCGTTATAAAACCTCAGAGTTGGTCGCTTTCTTTCATGTTAAATACCGAAAACTAGCGAAAACAGGGCTTTTTTTCGAAATGGCTTGACGCGAGAGTCAAAAATCGGGAGATTCAACGCAGTCGGCGGGAGATCGGGAGATACCACTGAAAATCGGGAGTCTCCCGCTCAAATCGGGATATTGTTTACAATTACAACTAAACCTAGCAAACACAGAACCACACACACACATATACACACACACACACAGAGAGTAAACACACACAAACACACAAACACACACACACACACACACACACACACACACACACACACACACACACACAGAACACACACAAGAGTACACACAGAGAACACACACAAGACTTACTAACCATAACAGGCTGTCGCTGAACCAGCTGAGCACCATAGAAAGCAATAGAGTAAGTGATACTAGTCTCCCCTAGGTTTGCCCACCACTTGGCTATAGACACTTCCAACGTCAGGTTTGGCTGCAACAAACACACTCAGTCAATCTCTGAAATCAACTCCAGACACTAGGTCCATCTCTGAAATGAACCAACCCCAGACACAACGTCAATCTCTAAAATGATCAGACAGACAATCTTTTAGGTCGGTCACAATCACTCTGTCCATCTTTCACATCAATACACATAAACTCCATCCATTTTCAGAACCAATCAAAGAAACCTGCTCAATCTTTTATAATTAAAATTAATGAGAGACTCTTAAGTCAATTTCTCATGTCATCTTTTGGATCCACCACAGAAACTGGTTTTATCTGATAAAAAATAGACAAGAGCACGGAAACATGTTGAATCATTTAATAAACCAATGTCGTATCACAGAAATCATGCTCCATCTTTTAAATCAGCAACAGATTCTCAGTCTGATAATGATTCAGTCCGTTAATCATATAACTGAGCCGTGATGAAAGAAAAGACAACTGACTTTCTTTACCACCAAGGCGAAAATGATGCGCAGTTCAAGGCTGATGAATCATTAGAGAGCTGAAATACGTTCAATTACTTCCCTTAAATTTCTCTAGAATTCTACTTGCCCTAACATGTGCTCACCTCTGAGTATTCAGGCATTCGTTGGGTCAGGTTAAGTATTTAACAATCAATCAAAAAAAAAAATTTAACAAGAAAACTCTTTCTATGTAGTAAATTAGAATTTTAATCATACAACATTCAGGTTTCAACTTCATGACTTAGATGCTGTTTTCTTCATCTTTACCCATTTTCCAGAATGATTATGACATACTCTTCACTTTGGTTCACGTTTCCTTTAACACACCGAACTATTCCCAGTGCCCTTCATGACCTACAACCACACCACCATGTCACAATCATCATTCAGATCCCTCACCACAACGGGGAAAGCTTGGGTGGTGTCCCCGCGGTCGGAGAGCGTGACGAACTTCTCGAACTCGCAGGTCTTGTACTGAGATTGAGGCTGAAGTTGAAGGGCATGGATTAGAACGCGACAGCCTTTCTCCCCATCCTCCGACTTCACCTGCAGCACTGCACAATCAATCAAAATCATCGGGGGCTGCTTGACGCTGGTAGCTGTCTAACTGATCACCCTCAAACACATTCCCACTGACGGGTCCATCTACACTGCTGAGTTGACAGCCTTGATCCTGGCTCTTGAAATGGTTTCTAAATCCAAACATAAAGATTTCCACTTTTTTTTCAGACTCCCTTTCTGCACTGAAGGCCATTGCCAACTGTAACCTCTAGCACCCTCAGCTGTTAAAGTTACTGAACTGTACACCTCTCTGAAATCAGTTGGATATAACACAGTTTTCGCTTGGATTCCTAACCCTGTAGGCATTAAAGGCAATGAAATGGTTGATGAACTTGCCAAGAGTGCCACAAAGAAAGAGTTGAGCAGATTGTCTATCCCTCACACTGATCTGAAACCCAAAGCCCAGCTTATGTCAAAGACCAATGGCAAAAGGAATGGAACCTGCAGACATATAACAAACTGTTTAAAATCCATCCGAACCTGAAAGAGTTTTTATCATGTTCCGGGGCGGCCCTAAAGAATAAACAGTCTTGTGCTGTTCGCATGCAAGCCACTCCTTTTACACACTGGGGTGAGACAAAAAGACTAGAGACAGTAGGTCTGACATTCTCAGTGATCTCTGTTGCCTTTTAATAATATATCTAACAGTGTAGTGATATCATCACTGATGAACATACGCACACACACATACACACACACTCACTCTCTCTGTCCCTCTCTCTCTCTCTGTCTCTCTCTTTCTCTCTCTGTCTCTCTCTCTCTCTGTCTCTCTCTGTCTCTCTCTCTTTCTCACTTACCAGCATAGGAGGCCTGAGCTGGGACAACGATAAACTGGCGACGTATCTGACCAGGTCTGAAAACCATCTGATCGTAGGTTAAGGTGAGCGACTCGTTCTTCACCCTGCAACAAGGCAACACACCTCACTGTACGCCCTTCACCCTGCAACAAGGCAACACCCTCACTGTACGCCCTTCACCCTGCAACACCCTCACTGTACACCCTTCACCCTGCAACACACCTCACTGTACGCCCTTCACCCTGCAACACACCTCACTGTACGCCCTTCACCCTGCAACACACCTCACTGTACGCGCTTCACCCTGCAACACACCTCACTGTACGCCCTTCACCCTGCAACAAGCCAACACACCTCACTGTACGCCCTTCACCCTGCAACAAGGCAACACACCTCACTGTACACCCTTCACCCTGCAACAAGGCAACACACCTCACTGTACGCCCTTCACACCTCACTGTACGCCCTTCACCCTGCAACACACCTCACTGTACGCCCTTCACCCTGCAACAAGGCAACACACCTCACTGTACGCCCTTCACCCTGCAACAAGGCAACACACCTCACTGTACGCCTTCACCCTGCAACAAGGCAACACACCTCACTGTACGCCCTTCACCCTGCAACACACCTCACTGTACGCCCTTCACCCTGCAACACACCTCACTGTACGCCCTTCACCCTGCAACACACCTCACTGTACGCCCTTCACCCTGCAACACACCTCACTGTACGCCCTTCACCCTGCAACAAGCAACACACCTCACTGTACGCCCTTCACCCTGCAACAAGGCAACACACCTCACTGTACGCCCTTCACCCTGCAACACACCTCACTGTACACCCTTCACCCTGCAACAAGGCAACACACCTCACTGTACGCCCTTCACCCTGCAACAAGGCAACACACCTCACTGTATGCCCTTCACCCTGCAACAAGGCACACACACCTCACTGTATGCCCTTCACCCTGCAACAAGGCAACACACCTCACTGTACGCCCTTCACCCTGCAACAAGGCAACACACCTCACTGTATGCCCTTCACCCTGCAACACACCTCACTGTACACCCTTCACCCTGCAACAAGGCAACACACCTCACTGTACGCCCTTCACCCTGCAACACACCTCACTGTACACCCTTCACCCTGCAACACACCTCACTGTACGCCCTTCACCCTGCAACACACCTCACTGTACGCCCTTCACCCTGCAACAAGGCAACACACCCTCACTGTACGCCCTTCACCCTGCAACACACCTCACTGTACGCCCTTCACCCTGCAACAAGGCAACACACCTCACTGTACGCCCTTCACCCTGCAACAAGGCAACACACCTCACTGTATGCCCTTCACCCTGCAACACACCTCACTGTATGCCCTTCACCCTGCAACATGGCAACACACCTCACTGTACGCCCTTCACCCTGCAACTACACCAGCCACAATTATTTCCTGACAATTAGGGAATTAGGCTCAATGCAAAATGCTTGCTTCCAAATTTGCAGGGATCTCAAAAATATTTAGGGAGTCACACTTCATAACTGCTAGAAAATGTATTGGAAACCGCACACACACTCACACATACACATTCACCCTGCAACACAAACATGTACATAGATACACAAAGAAAGAGAATAAGACAGAAACAGATCAGAAAAAAGGTGCTAATAACAAAGTTAATGACACACTCCAGATTATGCTACACACACACACACACACACACACACACACACACGCACATGCTCACTGTGTCTGGCTCACACATAAAAATACACAGAGAAAGACAATTATACTGAAACAGATGAGAAAAGAGGTGCAAATAATAAAGTAAATATGGCACTCCAGATTATGCTAAACATTACTCGTTCAGATGCGTGTTCCGATGTCAGTAAAAAGTGTTATCAACGAACGTCAATAAACATGAGCACCTAAACTACCAGGATTTTAGCAGTGAAACTTCATGTGTGGGATGTCTTCTTAGATTATCATCACAGAATTTCCACTGCCTGAGCCATTTCCATCACCTTAATGGGTAGAACGGAAATGTCAAGCACACAATTCCACCTGGTCCAGCAGCTATTCTACGTCAACGTTTGGCTCCCTGGCATGACAGCCTATCCATTGCTCAGGGCTGTCCCCGGGGACAACACACACAGGCGATCCCATCGGCAGGAGTCAGGGGGAACCACAGATGAAATCAAGAGAGGAATCGCTCACAAATGCATCAAAATTTCAGACTTCGAGACACCCCAAGACAAAGCACATCCTGTACAGCAAGTCACTGTCATGTAGCCAAACATCTTCTTAGCACAAACTGAGCGTGTGGATCTTGTCAAATAGTGCAGACACACACACACACACACCCCCCACACACCCCCACCCCCAAACTTGACCCAGTGGCAAATACCACAGCACAAACATGGACTGTTGAACACATCAGCACTGAAAACGAGATATTAGGTCCATGGTTTGAGCCTTGCATGAAGTACGGGTTTTTTTTTGTTGTTTTTTTTTGTTTTTTTTCTCTCTCCACTAGACCCTATGCGCTCCGCATGCTATTCTTTGGATGAGATGATAAAGCCAAGTCAGGAGTCCTGCATGGCTCACTTCAGGTCAAAGAGCCCACGGCATGGGGGAGTTGTGTCGGGCGAAATTCTCAGTCAGTGGGAAAATCCATTTGGACACAAATGTACATCGGCAGGGAGGACAACATTTATCAATCTGTGGTGACAAGGATGATGCAGGGTGAGCAACCCGGAATGCGCCTCTCAGACACCTACCAGAACAACGAGTTTACACAATACAGTTTACAATGCACTGCTCTGAAGTGAAAACAACACAGACTGGGCACAGGATCCAAAAGCAGGGAGTTAGGCACATTTTTTTCTCTTTTTTTTTCTTTTAAGGCGGAATGGGGGTGATCACTCTCATGCTTCCTCTCCATTCCAGCTCCTCCAACACCGCTACATCTAGACCTAGTCTGTTGGAAACATATCAGGGAACTATCACTGTCAGATTTTTAAAAGTATTTATCATCGCTCCCCTGAACAACATGGACAAACGAATCACAGGACAAAACATGATGCGTTTTGACCTCTTAGATCTTCTTCAGGCAAGATAAAAAACACCCAGGACAATGAAAATGAAGAACGAGCAATCACTTATCTTTGTGAAATTCAGCGCAAGGCTTGCGTGCGTGCGTGCGTGCGTGCGTGCGTGTGTGTAAATACTTCTAAAATTTGTTTCGATTTGCGCCTGCAGTCGCCTCACTGTGCAGCGAACTATCACTGTCAGGGTGTTGACTGGACTGTGTGTGGTGGGTTGTTTTGCCCAAGAGTCTTCACGGCTCTTGCATGGGGTTGTGGAGATGTTACGCGCTCTCCTCATCTGTTACCTTGAAGGCACGACGACGGTTACAGGCACTCGGAAGACCGGCCCTTTCGCTAGGCACTGAACATCGTAGGCTAAAACCTGCACACAGGCACACAATCCTGTCATTTCTCTGTCACCAGTGACCGGGCCACGCATGCACCCACAAGTATGAACACACAAGCACTCCGCCATTCTCTCTGACTTACTCATACACACACACACACACACACACACACACACACACACACACACACACTCACTCACTCACACTCATACACACTCACAAAAGCACATGCACACATACTCAAAGAAAAGCGCGCACACACACACACACACACACACACACACACACACACACACACACATCTTTTCAAAAAAACTGAACTCAGATGCAAAGCCTTGACTCAGTTTGTGGACTCTCTCTCTGTGCATTTGTACAAAGTATGATATACAAGGCAGAAAGCACACATGCGAACTCACACTATCTCTCCTTCCTGACCTTTTGACCCTTCTCTCACTTGAAATCCATCAACCAATCATCCCCTGTCCCCTCCCCCTCCCCCTTCCCTTTCCTCTCCCTTCCACACACGCAAAACTCCAATTTCAATCACTAGTGGGTAAGCCATTTGGGACTTTTCAATTTGACGGGCATCATTTTTGATTCTGTTCAATTGTGGTTTCTTAAATGAGATGTTACTTGTTTTGAATTAAACTGCTTTCTTTGTTTGTTGTTTTTTTTTTATTGTTTTCCTTTTCTTGCTTCTTTTTCTATTTGCTGAATTTTAACTCTTTTTTTCCTTGCTCCGTTTCCTTCATTTTTTTTTTTTTTTTTTTTTTTGCTCCTAACCTCTGTCCTTGTTACTCTCTACCTTCCTTTCTTTTTTTTTCTTTTTTCTTTCTTTTTGTCTATCTTCCTTTCTTGCTTTTCTATCATTTTCTCATCCTGCATTTCTTTCATTTTTAATTCCCTTCTTTCTTCTTTTTTTCTTTCCTCCTTCCATTCTTTCTTTCATTGTGACGTCAACATAAATTATGACATCAACTTAAAATGACATAGGTAACTACATGACGAAAATAATAATATTGATGAGAGGGAGACAGAAAGAACTAACGGCCGAGGCTTGGTGTCCAGCCTATTTTATTTTGTTTTAATCGTCGTTTTCTCCGTAGTGATACTATGTGGAGAGGCTGACTTTCAAGTCAGTAGTGCATTGATGTTCACTGTGTATGTGCGATACTTCTGATGATGGTACCAGCGAAATATGTACCAGGAAATTTATTTGTTATTATAAAATTGTTGTGAATGCTGTGTCACCGTGAGTGACTTAAAACTCCTGCAAGAATATTTATGCGCTCTAATTGTACCACCTCACGTGTGTCGGTGGGCTGAGTTTATTGATGTGAACACTGTAATATCAATACACGGAGAGGCTAATTAAATTTTGTTTTAGATCAACAATTCGTCGAATCGAAGTTTATTGTGTTCTATGGAACTTTGCTGAAATCGTGTTCGCAGGGGATTCAATGGTTTTACTGTGCCTTGTGAATCTGCGGTTCTTCTTCTATGGACTGCTTTGCATTGTGGATCTGCGGTTCTTCTGCTATGGATTAATGTGCTTTGTGAATGTGAATCTGCGGTTCTTCTTCTGACAGTTCAACGTAATTTATTGTGCTTGCTGTGTGGAGAACATGTTTCTTCTTCTTCATCGCTTGTGTTTATGAACAGCCGTGCTTATTGTGTGGGAACCTTGGTTATCCTTCTTTGCCTTCTTTTAGTGTTGTAGACTATGGCTTGAGTACTGTGGAACCGAGTGTGTGTGACTGTATATGTGAGAGACACTGTGGACGGCGCCGGCGAGATCTGTGAGTGATATCAAGATATGTAATATGAACACTGATATCTGATAATTGAAGTTCCTATGTATTGATAGCTTGATCTATATGCTATGTAGTGACATATGTTGATTTGTACCAGTTCACATGTATGTATATTTTGATGGTTCAGGCAGCATAATTATAAAGAAAAAAAATTTAACTCGTGTGTTGCCTGGCTATCCATGTGCGTATGGTGTGGGTGTGTGTAGGGAATAACTATTACACTCATCCAAACTTTTGAGAACGGGAGTCAGACAGCAAAACACGCACCGCACACACATCCGTAACATTCTTCATTCCTATCTCTATTCCCTTTTTCCTTTTCTTTCTTCCTTCCTTCTTTTCTTTCCTTCTTCCTTCCGTCTCTTCCTTTCTTTCTTCTTTCTTTTCCTTCCTGTTTTTTTCCTTTTTTCTTCCTTCTTCCTTTTTCTTTTTTTTCCTTCCATTTTTTCCTTTCCTTCTTCCTTTTTCTTCCCACTCTTTTCCCTTTTTTTTTTTCTTTTTTTCCTTTCCTCATACTATTCTTCCTTTCCGTCTTTCTTCCCATCTCTTTTCCCTTCTTTCTTCCTTTTTTTTTTGTTTCATCCTTCCTCCTCCATTCTTCCTTTCCTTCCCTTCTTTTCCTTCTTCTTCCTTTTTTTTTTTTTTTCATCCTTCCATTCTTCCTTCCTTCTTCCTTCCTGTCTCTTTCCCTTCTTCTTCCTTTTTTTTGTTTCATCCTTCCATTCTTCCTTTCCTTCTTCCTTCCTGTCTCTTTTCCCTTCTTTCTTCCTTTTTTTTTCCTTCTTCCATTCTTCATTCCTTCTCTTCTTCCTTTCTTTTTCTTTCTTTCTTCCTTTCTTCTCTTTCCCCTTCCTTTCTTCCTTTTTTCCTTCCCGTTTTTCTTTCTTCATTTTCTTCCTTCCTCCTTCCATTCCTTCTTCTTCTTCTTCCTGTCTCTTTTCCCTTCTTTCTTCCTTTTTCCCCCTTTCATCCTTCCATTTTTTCCTTTTTTCTTTCCTTTCCTTCCTTTCTCCTTGTCTCTTTTCCCTTCTCTTTCTTCCTTTTCTTTCTTTCTTTTCTCCTCCTTCCATTCTTCCTTTCCTTCTTCCTTCCTTCCCGTCTCTTTTCCCCTTTCTCTTCTTTCTTCCTTTTCTTTCTTCTTTCTTTCCCTTCCATTCTTCCTTTCCTTCTTCCTTCCTGTCTCTTTTCCTTTCTTTCTTTCTTCCCATTTCCTTTCCATCTTTGCTTCTTCCTCCTTTCACTTTCACTTCTATCTTTATTCCCTTCTGTTCTTGGTTCACCCCTCCCCCCTTCCCCCTTCCCCTTCTTTTCTATCTTCTTCTGCACTTCTCTCCATATCTTCTTTCTTTATTCCTCGTTTCTGTCTCCCTTCCACTCTTCTTCTTTCCTTCTTTTCTTTTCTCCTTCCCTTCTTTTCTTCTTTCTACACTTTCTTTCTTCCTTTCCTTCTTTCATTCCTTCCTCTTCCCTTTCTTACTTCTTTTTTCCTCTTGCTTTGTTTCTTTTTCCCTTCCTTTTCTTTCTTTCACTCGTTCGTTCCTTCTTTTTTTTTCTTTCTTACTCTTCTTCTTCCCTTCCTGCCTTTCTTGTTTCCAGCTCTTCTTTCTCCATTCCTGTCTTTCTCTTTTGTCTCTGTTCTTTTTTTCTTCTTTCCCTTCTTTTTTTTCTTTCTTCCTTTGCTTTTTTTTTTTCTCTCTCCGTTCTTCTTCATTTCTTTTTCCTTTCTTCTCTTCTTTTTACTTATCTGAATTTTCATTCTCCCTTTCTTTGTTTCTTGATCTGTCAGTATTTCTTCCTTTTTCTTTCTTTACTTTTTAACAAACACTCACTAGTTACAAAGTGAGACAACTGCAGGTGGAAATCTAAACAAATTTTTTTTTAAAGTATTTTTAAAGCTCCGCCGAAAAAATAGACAAACAAATCACAAGACAAAACATGATGCATTTGGACCTCTTGGATCTTCATTCAACGTCCATCTTGTGCCGAACTGGATGAAGATAAGTGATTGCTCATTCATTTTTGTTGTCCTGAGCGATTGTGTATCTTGCCTAAAGAAGACCTATGAGGTCAAAACGCGTCATGTTTTGTTTTGTGATCCGTTTGCGTACATTTTTTGGCAGAGCTTTAAATATACTTTTCAAAATTTATTCACTATTTATTAAAGCCTGCATTCCTTCCTAAAACTTGTTTGAGTGAATTATATTATAATGTATACTTATACAGCGCCTATTCTCAGCTAGAGACCAAGCTCTAAGCGCTGTACAATCCACACTCATTTACACAAATCAGCTAAAAAAAAAAAAAAAAAAAAACCAACTCAACATTCTGAACCAACCTCCGTGAAGTGAACACCCTCCGACAGACCCCTGGGGTCGACGTGGATGGCGAAGGAGCGTGTGACATTCATGAGTTCAAAGTGCGCCGGGCAGCGCACCCAGCTCTTCTCACAGATCAGCTGGAACTGCGCGGAGAAGGCGATCTTCTCCTCCTGGGCTGCAGGCACAGACACAGACACAGCACTGAAAGACATATCAGACACAGCAACAGCACTGAAAGACTCAGCAGACAACAGCAACAGCATTGAAAGACGCATCAGACACAGCAACAGCACTGAAAGACACATCAGACACAGACAGCAAAACAAAACAAGAGATGGAAACAAAAAAAAAAAAGAAAAGGAGAAAAGGAGGGGCAAAGGAATGAAGAAAGGAACGGGAGAAAAGTGGGGGGGGGAAAAAAGAGAAAAAAAAATGGATGGTAGAAAGAAAAGATGGAAGAGAGAGAGAAAAAAAAAGGACAAAAGAAAGAAAAAAAAAACAGAAAGGAGGAAATTAAAAGAAAGGAAAGAAGAGAGAGAACAGAAGACGCAGCATTTTACTCTTGGGAGGCAAAGGCTGACTCAAAAGACTGCTCCTGGGAATCTTTGATGGGAAAAAGCTCGAGCTGAGAGAAGATGGCGCATTTCTTCACCAAGGAAAAGGAGAAAAACTGAATTCAGGAGGGTGAATTTGTTGTGAACTCAAATGGAGACTACTACTGTTAACCTGATGGTTAAAGAGTTAGCTCCCCTAATTTTTTTTTTTTTTTTTTTAAGGAGCATCCCAGTGTATGGCATTGCTTCACAGTTAGTAAGGCATTTATTTGAACAAGTAAGACTGTAGAAAATCAGGACAGAAGACTTGAAAAGATGAGCTAAAGAATGTAGTGACAACAGCAAAACCTGCATTCAGCATGCAGCACACACCTAGCAAACACCTTACCTCTTTCATCCCTACAACCTGGTTTTCCTGTTTGCAGAATTCCTACCCTTCCTTCCTGCAGCCCAGGGAAACTGGGCAGCACAAAATCCCTCCTTTCATTCATGCAGTCTGGAAAATCAGTTCTCCTGGTAAGCACTCTGAACCTCACGTGAGTGGCGTCATGGGTACACATGACGGATCGGTTGCTCACTCGGCAATGTTTATGAATGAAATGGATGCCAGACGGCCCCTAGAGCATGGGAAAGTGATCGCTGCTCTATTCTGGCCTGTTTGTTACTGCATACGTGACAGTTCTCATTTACACTTCTTTTTTTTTTCCTCTAAATCCAGGAAAGAAGGGAATACTCGTATTATAAGAATCTAGGAACAAGAGAAAGTAACAGTTCATAGAAAAGTAGGAATGAAAGAGTTAAGTGAGTCGGACGTACTTCAAGCTGTTTAACTGGCAATCCTGGCACAATGCTAATGAAATGTCCCACACAGTGAGTCTACCCCATTTCCCACCTACATGCCAAATCCCTGAAATCCTCGCACACACACATTCACACACACACACACCCCTACCTGTCTTTTCCTCAAAGATGGGTTCCACAAAACACCGCCACCTCCTTGGGTTTCTCCAGCTGCCACACCTCGCGCAGGTAGACCCCTCGGGTGCTGCCAGAACAGGTGACGCTGAAGTTGATGTTCCTCTCCTGACACTGGGCGTACTCCACCACGTGCTCCATGGCTTTCTCCACCTGCCAGCAACAGGTGTGACCTTTATTAAATCATTGATCCAGACATTTTCCTTTTTTTCTCTCTTCCTCCTTTTCAGATTGTTTTTCTTTTAACTGCAACAGAATGTATTTTTCAACAAAAACGAGCAAATTTTCTATGAAGAGTGAGTACACAATTCCAAATCTTTGCAAAAGCAGGAATGGGAAGGAGGGAGGGGGCGGGGAGAGGGGGGCAGCCATTCCTTTTCACCTGCCATCACACTACAAAGGCTTCTTCTGATCTTAAATTAATTATGGACAAAAAAGGTTCCTTCTAACACAAATTACATTCAAACCCGATTCATCACCATGCTTTGGTACAACTCATGCTTAGCAAGAGTTATCGCTCTTTGGTCAGAGCTCCGGTGTGGTCAACTTTTGCAGGTGCAATTACTGCTCAAGAACTTTGTTTCTAGAATTGTTCTTTTTGACATATTTCTTTTGGTTTATTGTATTCGTCACATTTTTGCTAAATATGTGTACAAAATACGGCAAAATCCTATGGGTAAAACAGGTCTGTTGTTGTCTTGTTCTCTCATCTTCCACGCCACTTCAGTGGCATTGCACCCATGCCGTTCATTCTGACTCCCAGTCTGCCTGACTCATCCCCACACAGCCCCGGCATCGGCAGTCCACAGAAAGCAGTCAATGCCAAGTCATCATGAGGCAACCCACCAGAGGAGACACTGCACTGCTGTGGGGAGCCACTCCACTGGGCTCAGTGGTATTCTGGTCAAACACACGCAGGACACCTCCACCTACTACGCTCTCGACTGACAACAATGACTGCTCTGTCACAGAACCTGCGTGAGTAAGCCCCTCCTCTTCCACGTGTGTCCAACAAAATTTGCCAACACCAATGACCCTGACAGAACCAAACAAAGAGGAAATCGAAACTGAGATCATTGTGAGAGCATGGCATGAACTGTCACAGAATTTGAGACTTTTTCTTTTAATTATCTTGATCGATGAGGATGAGAATGTTAAAGATAATGGTATGGATTCCCATTCAACTCTGTGACTGCATGAAAGGGCAGTATTCTACCCTTACTTTCATGCCATATCCCAGCATCAACCAGGCCCAAAAAATACAGTCACCTGCAGTGTTGGTAGGAAACTTGAGGAACACTATCAAAGACATATCCACACCATGAGAATAAAAATTGATGCAAACCATTTAAATTAATTGTTGGAGGTTATCCTTTTTCTTTTCTTTTTTGCAATACTTCATTTACCTACATTCACTTCAGAAAGCTTCTGATGGTCAACATTAAATATATCACTGGCAGATTTATCACTGTAAGCAGAGTCCTATGTGTGGAAACCACACAATCAGGAAGTTTTTCAGTTCACAACAGACATGCCAAAAGTATGGTTCCTACAAACAGATTGATCCTGACTGGCCTTTCATGACCATCACCTTGACTGTGACCTGAATCCACACCTGGATGTTGTTGCCACGAACGCAAAAGCGACTGCTCGGATCTCACAATCTCAAGTCCTGCACAAGTCATTCCCTCAATGTCGAAACAACAGACTAGATACCACCAGCCCAAACTCAATCAGGGTTGTTTACAGCAGCTATCATGCGAAAACTTGAGGCACAAAACACTCACAAGACATACTCAGGTCGGTCACACACACACACACACACACACACACACACACACACACACACACACACTCAAGTCTCTCTCTCTCTCTCTCTCTCTCTCTCTCTCTCTCGCACACACACACACACACACACACACACACATACCTCTCTCTCAAACACACACACACACACACACACACACCGATATACAAGTCACAAACACACATACCCACACCACACACACACACACACACAAGTCACAAACACACACACCCACACCCAAACATACACACATACCCTTACCCACACACTACACACCTGCAGAATGCCATGGCCCATGGCAAATTTGTCCATGTTGTCGTGGACAGTGGCGGAGTTTTCCAACCCTCGACGCACGCTGAATGGAGTGTAGGGAACCTTCTGTGCCTTGAGAGCCGACAGGACCAGGGCTGGATGGACAAGAGACAGAATGATTTTGTGGCCGTCGTTGTTGGCAGAAATCCAGTGTGTGTGTGTGTGCATGTGTGGCATGTGCGTGCGTATGCGCGTGTGCGCATGCGCACACACGTACATGCATACATACGTGTATGTGCGTGCATGTGTGTGTGTGGTGTGCGTGCGTGTGCATGTGCGTGCGTGCATGCGCGCGCACGTGCATGCATGCGTGTGTGTGTCTGTGTGTGTCTGTGTGTGTGTGTGTGTCTGTCTGTCTGTCTGTGTGTGTCAGTCTGTGTGTCTGTCTGTCTGTCTGTCTGTCTGTGTCTGTATGTCTGTGTGTCTGTGTGTGTGTGTGTCTGTGTCTGTGCCTGTCGCGTGTGTGTGCGCGCGCGTGCATGCGTGCGTGTGTGTGTGTGTGTGTGTGTGTGTGTGTGTGTGTCTGTGTGTCTGTGTGTGCGTAAGGGAGGCAAGATACACAACACTCAACATCCATCTTTCGCCAAATTGGATGATATGATTGCTCGTTCATTTTCATTGTCCCGAGTGTTGTGTATCTTGCAAGAAGAGAAGACCCACGAGGTTGAAACACGTCATATTTTGTCTTGTCATACATTTATCTACATTTTTCATCAGAGCCTTATAAACACTTTTTCAAATCTGTTCAGATTTCCGCCTTACTTTGCCATTCACAGCCTCGCATTTTATGCGCACACTTACTTGTTTGACCTGTACTGTAATGCACATACTGAATTCCACAACACTCCTGACATGTTGAAATGTACACTCAAAAAAGACTGTGAACACACACACACACACACACACACACACACACACACACACACACACACACACACACACACACACACACACACACACACACACACACACACACACACACACACACACACACACACACACACACACACACACAACAAAAACACACACACTGAAAGGAGACAGCTTGACAAGAAAAAGCTACATGAAAACATTTCAGCCAGAACAGCCCCCTCTCCAGACGCCACCTACCAATGCCGCCACAGGCGTTAGGGGAGCTCATGCTGGTGCCGTTCATGAGCTGTGAGCCTCGCAGGGTCCAGTTGGGCACAGAAGCTATGGCGCCCCCTGGTGCACTGATGCACACCCCCAGGGCCCCGTCACTCCTGCACACAATGTCACAACTTGCATTGAAACTGCATGCTGCCCGTTCAATCCCCAAGTTGTTCAGCATCCTATGGGTTCACATGGGAAGGCTGTGGTAAGGCAAGGTGTTGTTGCTTATTTTAGCCCAGGCAACTGCAAATGGCCGTATCAGGGCTGTCTGCATGTTGAAGTCAGCTCACATAGGAAGAATGGAGGCAAAAACAGTCAAGGTTTATCCCCTTCACATCATGCGCCTCTGAGAGTGTCGCTCAAACATTCCTGATGCAACACAAAAGGAGGTCTATATCTCTGGAGCCTGGCTGATGCTATGATGCATCACATTAAAGAAAGCTTCCCCAATACTCGGTTTTTGTTTCTAATGTTCAGATTTCTTTTCTGCTCTGGTTTATGTTTGAAGTTCGCTGTCTAATAGCATAAGAACAGGAACTCTATCTCTCACATACTAAGGCACACACATCTGCACACAAAACAAGATCAGGTGTAATAACTGAAGACAGCACCCCCCCTCTCTCTCTCTCTCTTCTCTCCCCCTCTTCTCTGTCCATCTGTCTGTCTGCCTGCCTGTCTCTCTCTCTCCCTTTTCTTGTCTGGCTGTTTGTCTGCCTGCCTTCCTGCCTCTC
The DNA here is from genome assembly GCA_016801955.1 of Conus betulinus. Lineage (NCBI taxonomy): Eukaryota > Metazoa > Mollusca > Gastropoda > Neogastropoda > Conidae > Conus > Conus betulinus. The sequence continues at coordinate 149,128 of JADBJO010003613.1, read as the reverse complement.
CCTCTTGTCTGTCTGTCTGTCTCGGTGTCTGTCTGTCTGTCTGTCTCAGTGTCTGTCTGTCTGTCTGTCCATCCGTCTCTCCTCTCTCACACAGAGCCACACCTAGCCACACTACAATATACCCAAACCCCTTCCAGTCCCCCCCCCCCCCCTCCCCCTGAACATACCCTGGTCCTCTGGACGACCAGGTGTAGTGCATGGAGGGCAGTCTCTCCCTCAAGGAATACTCTGCCGCCATCATCTCTGGGGTCACGTAGGCACCCACACCTGGAAGACCCCAGGATACACAACACCACCTCAACAATCCCAACTTCTTTTTTTCCCAAACAGGAAAATGAGACAGATGGAAGAATTATTGAAAACAAGGCCAAACACAAATGATAACAAAACACGGGATGAGTTAACTTACAATGCAAACTTTAAAATGACACAACTTTTCAACAACAAATTCAGACGTGAAAAATGCACAGAATACTACTCTCTAGAAGGCAGTTAGCCTGAGAATGACAATGCATGACAAAGCGATATCAGTTAGGACAGTTTAAAAAAACAAACAACAAGACAGCAGGAATTGGGGTGGCAGAGAGAAAGAGAGGGGGGGGGGACTGGATGGGAGGAGGGTGAGAAGTGAGCTAGGGAAAATCTCGCTCCATCAAGCACAAGCCACCACCACTCTGCCCAGTGTGGAAACAGGCTCTCTCCTTTAAAAAATAAAAAAAATCATCTTTTTAAAACATTCAAACACAACAATTTCTGTGGACTGGATCAAGGATCATCAAGCTCTGCCCCTAAATGGCTTCTACTCCGAGGTGAGTTTGCTATGAGCTCAAGCAGAAAGATTGAAACTACACATGTGGGTTTCCTCCACTTAACAGATGCATCTCTAACAGCGTTATTTGTATTTCCTGATCAACACTGCAGGTGTCTGCATTTCCATGCCCTGGTTACATGAAAAGAAGCACTGCATAAAGCCTGTCATGTAATCTCTGACTGAAATGGAACACCACACAAGCGCCTTCGTCTTCATCATCATCATCAACATCGCCTCGCATTAAAAAGAGCCTCCTAATTCTGTGGCCCTTCATGCCCTGCTCTCATTGTGACCTCAGTTTTGAGTCTGCGTGTGTATCAAAGTCGTCACTATCAGCATGCTCATGGGGGCTGTCATCAAGATGGTCGTGTGTGGCATCCTATGTGCTTGCATCAAGGTCATCACTATCAGCATGCTCATGGGGGCTGTCATCTGGATGGTCGTCGTGGTGGCATCCTATGGAGGGGATGCTCGCTCACAATGGCTCCAAGATCATGCATCTACTGTCGTCATTACGGGGCTTAGTAGGTGGCATCTTAAGTATGTTGCAGCAGAACAGGGAATACAGAGCACTAGCAAAGCGATGTGGCAGGTTGCTACCTAACAATTCCATATTGCCTGCTCCCTGTAATTGCCGGGGTGCCAAGGTTTGGTTGTGAGTGGGAGTTAGAATCAATGGTGTTGTGGTTATGCCATTGAAAAGCCACACAATATGAAATGGAAAAAAAAAAAAAAAAAAAAGAAAAAAAAATTCCAGGTCAACTCAGAAATAAACTAAAGATCATTGTAATTATGATTTAGTTACACGAACTATCAG
>JADBJO010003613.1:132500-142500 GCA_016801955.1 Conus betulinus | reverse complement strand
TCCACATGTGTTCTGTATCAGTCTGTGCATATCCCACTGTACTTGTGCCCAAGTATCTCATCATGATTACACACAAATTCATATAACAAAGCACATCAAGTTCTCTCTCCTCAATCCTATGTGACATTTCAAACAATAACATTAGTTCTGTTCAAAAATAAACAAACTGAAAGCTTGGGGGGGGGGGGGGGGACTCGAGATAACTTAGCTGTTTACCCTGATTTGGTGTACTTTTCGACAGAAATGACTATATTTTCTACAAAAAATGGAAACAACTCTTTCAAATTTTTTAAACAGTAGGGGAGGACAAGGTAGGTGTCATTTTCTAGCTTTTTTAATCTTCCAAATTTTTGTAAAAGCTGGGGTTGAGGGGTGGGGGTTCATCTGAATTATTGCAAAAAGGAGGGAGACCAAAACCTGATTCATATACATTCTTTGCATATATTCATGTCCTTTTGAACCTGATTCATATACATACTTTGCATATATTCATTCATATACATACTTTGCATGTCCTTTTGAACCTGATTCATATACATACTTTGCATATATTCATGTCCCTTTGAATCTGATTCATATACATACTTTGCATATATATCATGTCTTTTGAACCTACAGACTTTGCCTACAGTCATGTCCTTTTGGTTGTTTTTTGCTGTTGTTTTTTAGGGCATGTGTAGCCGCTGCTGTTCTAGATGCAGACACTAACAGATTTGATTTGACATGTAAGGAATGTCATTCTTTGCTTTAATCTACAGATCACAATTGGCACACCAAGATAACAGAATGGTTACATTTCACAAGTGCAATTACCACTCAAGAACTTTGTCTTTCGATTTTGTTTTTCCCCCCATCTTTACTTTCCTTTCAGTTTGTCGTATTTGTCACATTTTGGGTAGACGTGTGTACAAAACACCATGAAATCACAGAAGTAAACAGGTCTGCAGTTGGATTTTCACTGGAACCAGTCCCTCAAATGTAATGTTTACACTGTGCATCTAAAACTATTAAATACAAAAAAAATGAATATGGGGAAATAAAAACCACATACACAAAAACACATACAAACACACACACACACACTCACAGACACACACACACACACACACACACACACACACACACACACACACACATGCGCACACACACACACACACACAACACACAGAGAAAAAAAAAAGCGAAAGAGATGTACTGAGAATTCCTCACCGCATTTGTAACGATCTCCAGCACATTGCCTTCACTGTGAATGTTGACAGAGTAGTTCATCATATCTGTTGAAAAAGACACCATGATCATCATACGACTTTCATCACACTACATGCTGCACACAAAATAATGTATAAATTAATAGAATTTCATAAATGTAATGCCTCGCACAAACACTATGGATCGGATTTTACAAAATGAGATTAATCATTATTTCATTCAGAAATAAAGATACACAAAATGCGCAAACTGACAAAACCAAATGAAGAATTTGCAAGCACACTTTGATGGGATTCGAACCCCTGAACAGCCAGCCCGCAGCCCACACCGCTACCCATGGCACCACCCTGTGACCATCGTTATTGTTATCAGTATTATTGTTGTTCTTGTTAATGTTATTTTGTCTTGAACCTACAAGACCCATCATCAAGCATCAAAGAGTTTCATGATAACAAAATATGTGTGCAGATGTGTGTGTGTGTGTGTGTGTGTGTGTGTGTGTGTGTGTGTGTGTGTGTGTGTTGTGTTGTGTGTGTGCATGTGTGTATTCGTATGTGTAAACGAGATAGATCAAAGAGATAATAATAGAAGCAAAAAGACACTGACAGGCAAACAGATAAAATAAGAAAGAGAGGTCATATGAGAGAGAGACAGACATACAGACAGACAAGACAGAGACAGAAAGAGAGCACTGAGGGAGACAGACAAACACAGAAACAGTGCTGAGAGAGTGAGAACATCAAGAGATGGAAAGAGAGAGAGAGAGAGAGAGAGAGAGAGAGAGAGAGAGAGAGACAGTGTTCACAGATGACGAGAGAAAGAGGGTGTGCTAAGAGAGAGTGTATGAAAGTAGGGAGGAGGAGAGAGAAGAGAGAGAGAGAGAGAGAGAGAAAGAGGGAGAGGAGAGAAAGACAGAGAGAGAGCATTGTGAGATGGAGGGATAGGAAGAGCACACTGAACGATGGAGAGAGAGGGAAAGCACACTGAAAAATGAAATAGAGAGACTCCAGAGATGGACAGAGAGAGGGAGACTGAGCTGTCAGAGACAGACAGAACAAAAAGAGTAAAGCCAGGCAGGGGGGGGGGGAAGAAGGAATACAAGAAAAGAAGTGCAACAAGCATCAAGTCACGTCTTACATGAACAGCCCAACCCACCACTGGATCTTGCTTAGACTACAATTCAAAATCAAGTCATTTCGCTCAACTGTAAAGACTGACCAAACAAAGCCTGTAAGCCCCTTTCATGACAACCTCTTGCACAAGCATGGAGCTCTGCCTCTGTTCCAGATGCTCTCTATACACAGGGCATCATAAAATCCATGAAATCCTTCAGTGCCGGCATGCAAAGCACCTCACGGTCATACAAATAACTTCCACACCCAACACATTTTAACAACAAAAAAAGTATGTTCCTGAAGTCGCACATCAGGGGGATTAATGCAGGGACTACAACTACAAAAAGGGAAGTAAAGAGTCGGCCGGAAACACCAATACTGAACATTTTCTCTTTCTGGCTACACAAGATTTGCCTCCCCTCCAGAGCAGCTTTACCTCCCCTCCCTCTTTTCAGCCCCCTTATTAAGCAGGGACTGCAAATACAAAAGGGAGGTAAAGAGTCGGCCCGAAAACAGCCCAATACTAGAACGCTTTCTCTCTTTGGCTATGTACAGGATTTGCCTCCCCCTCTACAGCAAATTTACCTCCCCTCCCCCTTTTTCAGCCTTAAAGGAGTGGTTGGGGAGTATGGGGTGTCAGGTAGAGGCAGTGTCTGTGATGGCCGTGCTCATCAAATCCTTCATAGGGCTGCACATCAATCTTTGGTCCTCACTCGGCACTCAGCTCTCACCTGTGGCTCCCTGTAGTTGTTAGCATGCGACAGCGGCGCCACCCCAGGCAACAGCATACGTAGCCGATGGGTCTCAAACCCCAATGAGACAGGGCTTGACTACCTAAGCATGTCAAGACTGGATTCTGCGGACTGCGCGGAGGAAATTACAAACTGATTCAACAGGCAGAAAGGCAACTCCCAGCAATGCATTGTGGGGCACATAGAGCGTGGTGAGAAAAAAGCCATTATAGTCACCCGCTGCTTCTGACTCCATTTCCAGCCATCTTGACCCCGTCTTTCCGCTGGGTTCAGATCGTTTTGGACAAGAGAGTGGAGGTTAATGAACTGCACAACTCCTCACTTTAAAAAGTCACTGCTATCTCATCATCATCATCATCATCATCCCAACCCTCTTTGCCATATCACTATCTAATTTTCATCCACAAATCATCTCCCTCCTCCCCCTCCCCCCCCCCCCCCCCCCCCCCCCCCCCCATCAATTTGACAGACAATCAACAACAGTGGGATGCAGCATCCTACCTGTGTCACTGATGCGGGCAAACTTCTGCTCTTCGAAATAACTGGCCAGCAGTTGGCAGCTCTCCAGGTCCCCTCTCTCACTGGTGTCCACGCAGGCCCTGCAACCACCCACATGGCTCCTTCCTTACTTCTGTCCATGGTTTCCCCCTTTTTCCTGTATTAGGTAAACATCAACTTCCCTTTTTTTTTTTTTCCTTGTAAACCAGAATAACCCAGTGCTGGAATAGTTCAGTCGGTACAGCACTGGACGCGTAATCTTGGTGATCCAGGGGTTGCGGGTTTGAATCACCGCCAGGCTGTTTCAGTACAGGGGGATTTTTCCCTCGGAGTTAACATTGGTTCTGACTCCGTTCCCCATACACTCCTTCGAATGAGACTATAACCCCAGGTTCCGAGTGTGAACGCACGCATAACATGTTGCACACACGTAAAATCTCATCACCAACTTTCAGAAGAGAAGGCCAGTTTGACCGTTGGTACGGATGACACATTACACATAGCATGCACCCTTTGTGAGAAATTAAAGAATGGAGAATATAAGGAAATCGAGTGAACGACATTGGCTGGATGACACAGGAAATGACTGAATGAAGCGCCAGCGGGCAGCTCTTCAGTTGGCACTACCGAGGTAGCCAGCCTGTTGTGTACACAGAAGTGTGGATTGTCAGCACCTAGAACCTTTGGCAAGGTGCTTTAAAAATGCTTTGTAATTATTATTAGTATTATTATCATTATATTTATTAGCATTTATATACACCCTCCTCTCTTCTTCATAACACTTCTTCCTGAAAATACCCAGCTCCTAATGTTTGAAAAGCAAAATTCATGATCCTATGAGAAAAGGTAGGGAGGGGGAGGGGGAGGAAAAGTAAGGTGAAGACTTTCGTCTCTCCTCTGAGATCATGGCGTTGGATGAAGGTTGTTAAAATTGGCAGTACTGTTCCATTAAAGGGAAATAACCCTGTACACATTGGGAGAAAACTGTGTTCACATGAGAACATTTTTACACTGCAACAAGCCAAAGCTATCTTGTTTGGTCTTTAAGGTGTCTTTTTTTCTGCCTTTTGTCTTTCCCCTTTTTCTCAGAATTAGTCAAATACTGAAAATTTAACACTGAATTAAAAGTAGCAAAATCTCAACAACAAAAAAAAAAAAAAAAAAAAAAAAGAATGAAAGAAAAAATGTTGACAGTTATGACCAACAGACCTCTCAAAGAGGTGAACTAAAACGCTACTGTACATATGCCCCCCTGAAAATGATTCTGCCTATTCCCTCTGCACACCAGTCTGTACATGGCTCAAGATTGCCACACAGACTCCCACAGTATGAGCAGCTGGGGGAGGTAATGACATGTGGCTCACAGATGGGTTGTCTCACCATCTCCTCATAAATAGCACGCTGCCAAATCACAGCACTGGTGTGCTGGACGAAAAAACAAATACTGAGTCTCTGTCTGCAACATGCATCCAGTGCATTTTAATAGAGCCCAAGGCAACACACAGATCCACCCCCTGGTAAAACGCTGTTGAACAATCATACAGATAAAGGAAGGAAAACATAACACAGACTGCAGAAGAAAAAAATCTAAAGATATATGGCACCATTCAATGCAGTGCACTCTCAAATTAATTTTTCACAGAGAAGCCCTTTCTGACAGGTTGATCCAGTAAAAAATACAGCACTAGAAAGTGAAGGACCCTGGTTTTAAGCAAGCAAGCTTCAGACCTAGACGTTCCATCACTACTCTTTCATTCCCATCACTATTACTGCAATGAACATCTTTTTAATCTTCAGACTACAAAGAAATACTTGTACAATATTTTACATAATCATGGAAAGAATTTCAAAGGAAAAAAAAAAGATTCTTTAGGCTGAAAATAGAAAATTCACAAATGTACCACCCTATACCTTTCCATGATTATGGAAAGAATTTCAAAGGTATAAAATTATGTCAGTCCTACAGAAAAGAAAAAAAGAGACTCTTTTAGCTGAAAATGGAAAATTGACAAAAAGAACTACCTCCAAGTATTTCCATCATGAAAGACAACACAGTCGTAAACAGGGCCAAGGTCGTTGTACTTCTTATCCATGTTCACCAGGAGGTCAACCTGGGTCTGAAGTTCCTCTCGAAGCAGTCGATCCTCCTGAACCAACAAGAAGAACAGAGAACACCGCATACAATCTTTTTTTTCTTTATACGTTTGCATGATGGAAGGGGAAGAAGAAAATAGCACACTGCATTTTGGCGGGACTGAAAATAAGGAACATTATTACTCAAATTGTCGGCAGAGGAAACGAAAAAAAAAAAAGGAAGAAAACAAAAACACAAATCAAAATCAAAATACAACATTAACAATATTTGATGGGCTCAAACTGACAGCAGACAGGACACTTTCAAATTTCACATTCAAAGAGAGAGAAAAAACATTTTCATATACAGATTTCCATGCAAAAAAGTTACACTTTTTAAGAACTTTTCAAAGATTTAAAAGGCAATTCAGGACAAAAAAATGCATGCCTTTATGGAATTTTTGTTGTTGCTTCTTACAGCCACTTCAGCAGAATCCAGTTTGAAGCGGATGATAGGGAAGTGGACACTTTCTCATACAAATTCTATTATCAATTCATGAATAATGTTTACGTTTTTTTTTTGCACCAAAAGGTAAACTGCTCCATCACCTTCACTTTCACAGACTTCCAAGCACTCTAAAGTATTCAGAAGTCCAAACTTCAAGAACTTGTTCAGTCCCTGACGAAGGATCCTGAAAATTCAGACTTCTCATGTTTCTCTATCATGTCAAAAAAAACAAAAAAAAAAAAACGCTATTCCTAGCGATGAAAAAAGAAAAACAACAGAAAAAAACATGAACAAAAAAAAAAAAACATCTACCTACCAAAGCGGTTGCACACCTGGATTTTGGGCGTCAAACTCCTCCACTTTGCGGGTGGCCTCTGCCAGAGCGACGCGATGTTGCGGGTCCCACATCTGTTCACGACGCTCCTTCTTCATGCGATCCATCAGCACTTTGGGGTACAGGTCAAAGGCTGGCTTCAGGCCAATGTGGAACTTCCCTGATGGGTTGTTCCAGCCGTCAGGAATCTGTCACCACAGATGACATAATGGATACACAAATACATGGATCGTTGATAACTCAAAATAACTAACTTCTTCAACTGATATTTAGGAAGCATGTATAAGTAAGCAATGCATGCATAATCAATTAATCAGAAGAATTGAGTTCATAAACTGATATACGGAAGCAATGTATGAGTAAGGAAGAAAGAATGAATGAAGGATTTATTAGTGTATGCAACTGTGAAAAACAAAGTAAGAGACATAGAAAAAAAAAAGTGACAAACAATAAGAGGTTTTCACCTAAAAAATAAAAAAGAATATTCTCTATTTCTTTAAATACATATGCCACACATAAGAAAACTTCACAAAGGTTCTCTCTCTCACACACACACACACACACACACACACACACACACACACACACACACACACACACACACACACACACACACACACACACACACTATACACAAAAAATTTTTTTTTGTTTTGACAGCTAATTTCTAATTCACATTCCTTTTTTTTTTTTTTTTTTTTGCTTTTTCTTTTCCAAACTATTCTATAGACTCAACCCCACAAGTGCATCATTATAGCAGCTGGAATCAGTGATGATTCACACTGCAACGATTCTCGCTCTCGCTGACCTTCAGCTTGCGGGAGGACAGGCCTGTGATTTCTCCATCCTTTGCCTCTACCACTGTGGAGGTGTCCACACATCCCCTGACCCTGTCACGTCCACCAAGTCGATCACCTTAGGCCGCCCATCGCTGTCACCTGTAACAGTAACACAATCACTAACGACACGTAGGGCAGCAACACAGCAAAGTAATACAAGTATAAACCAACACTGACTGCTTCCTGTAGACTGCTGGTGCCAGGCATGCTGCTGTGGATGATGGATTGGGGGGAAGGGGGGAGGGAGGGGCAGAATGAGAGGCATAGGTGTGGTGCCACTGAGGCGGCACAAAAGTTGGACAGCAAAACACACACACACACACACACACACACACACACACACACACACACACACACACACACGCATACAAGTATTAACCCTAGAAGAAAAATCAGAGACTGATACCAATCACCGGTTGGATTGACACGACCAGCTGGTACACATGCATGTTTTTATTCTGACTGTGAAAACTCTGAAGGAAAAATCAAGCTGCTGGTCATGATCACTTCTGGGATTAGCAGGATCATCTGGTTAAAAACACAAAGGTTTTATTCTTACTGGATATGATATATCACAATCAGAATCTACCACCCACACTAAACTGCCAATCCCTCCCAACAATGTCCATCTGTCAAATGTCTGTCTGTCTGTCTGTATCTCTCTCTCTCTCTCTCTCTCTCTCTCTCTCTCTCTCTCTCTCTCTCTCTCTCTCTCTCTCTCCCTCTCTCTCTCTCCTCTCCCTTTTCCTCCTAGACCATCCTTTTCTCCTTCTCTTCTCTCCCATGTATGTGTCACTTTGTGTGTATGTCATATGTGTGTGCATGTGTGTGTGTGTGTGTGTGTGTGTGTGTGTGTGTGTGTGTGCATTTGCTTATGAGTACATGCATATGCACAAGTGTATCTGTATGTATGTGTATTCATGCATGCATGATTGAATGTGCTTGCATGTGTGTGCGAGTGCATGTGCATAGCCGTGTATGTGTTTGTGTGCATGTGTTAACATTGTGACGATTCTGTGCAACTTAGTGATCATAAAAAGCTGACACAGATACGATTAGAACAGCTAGCTTTCTCTTTTTGTATCAGAGATAAGTGACTTTCAGCGCCCAATTTTGTTTCACCGCTGTCCTACTCCTACTCATACTGACTCTGCTTCAGGGATGGGGGGCATGCAGACACAGTGCTGTCACTTCACTTAAACAGCACCTTTAAAAGTTTTTTCCATGCAAAATTACAGGGACATAACTTTACTAGTCTTTACTTTAATCTTTCTGTTTTTGCTTCGCAGGATTGATAAAGAAAGAAAGGTGAAGATCAGTCTAGTTGCCAAAAAAAAAAAAAAAATCTTTTGCTGAGACTAGCTATCATCTCAAACACCTATAGTTACAATCATGGGCAGGACCAGCGGATAAATATGGAGTTTGATCATTGTAATAAGTATTTAATCACTCCAACACATGGGGGGAAGGGGGGGGGGGAACTATATATGATATGGTCCTGCAATACCCAGCTTCTATGACTGGCATCCTTCCCTAGTATTGCACCCCTCAACTACGCACAAACAGTACACTGCAAGAAGCACTCACTAATCTGCCATCTCACGATCAATCATCACTATGAAAGTCTGTAAGATTGTAAATGATATACTTACTGTATGCTAGAAGAAAAGAGTACCAAATGTAACATGTGCATGTTCCTGTTTCATCAAGCAAGCAAAAGCTGCCCACCTTGTTGACGATTTACTGTTTACACCTCCCAGTTTCACCACTATTCAAATAATCTACACTGCAACAGCTGTACACAAGATAATATTATCTGCTTTTGTTTTTGTTGTTTTTTTTCCAGGACAAAAAGGAAAGTGTTGATACAGTGCTAACCTGTGCCTGAGGTAACACTACAATTATGCCTATAGTCCAGTACTGTGTGTATCGTTCCGTGTGTTGTCCATCAAATTGATGTGGGCCACTTCAGTCATCTAGGGTTGGGGATGGGTGGGTAGATGAGATGATTTGTGGATACGCCGGTGGCTGATCAAGCCATTGTGTGCACGGAATGTGCAGTGACACTGACAGCTTAGGCAGGCAATGTGGGAGACCTGCCCTTGATTGCTGGCGCCTGAGTTTCTTGCCTGTTTTTTTTTTTTTTGTTGTGCTGCAGAAACTGTCATCTTTGTGGATAACGTAGCACCATCTAGCTCCATCCACAGCCGTTTGTTCTATGTGTCAGGGTTGATGTCAAATGCTTTCAAGGAAAGTACCACCACCCGATCCAATGCACCCATCTGCAACTCAACATACAGCCGTACTTTTCAAAGTCTTGACAGCTGTTGTTGCTTTTCTTTCACTTTCAACCATTCTTCTTCAGTGTTCTTTGGCACCTGGGCCCCTATCCCAACGCAGACCCCCTTCCAAATCTTAGCACAACAAAATTATTATCTTTAAACCAGCATTGGCTGCATTGAAAGTTCTCTTTAAAACAGCACTGACCATACTGAAAGTTCAAATTCAAAGTAAAGAAGACCAAGGCACAATTAGTTAACCAGTGTGCATTTTTTTCCAGCATATGCATATGAAAAAGACATCTTTATGAAGACTACAGGTACAAACTCAAAGAGAAACCCTGCTTATGGATATGGCCCTTCATATTTTCCCATTTGAACCCAAAGCACTCT
>JADBJO010003613.1:57500-127500 GCA_016801955.1 Conus betulinus | reverse complement strand
CAGTGACATAAGCTTTAACAACAAAAAAATTTCATGTTCAGCAGATTTAGTGGTATATCAACCAAACAGTGCAAAGACATATGAATGGCAATGACGATCGCCGTGAAGTCTTTTCCCATGGTATAAGATTCCCCCCCCCCCCCCCCCCCCCCCCCAACCTTTTTTTTCTTTTTCTTTTTTTTTTTTTTTTGTTTTTTTTTTTTTTTTTAAGGACGGAGATGTAAAACCCAAAAAAAAGCAGACTGATCAGAACCATTGATACAACCTTCACATGGCTAGGATATATGTATGTCATATGTAGGGGGGGGGTGGGGGGAGGAGAAGAGAGATAGACAGACAGAAAAACATGGAGAGAAAGATTGATTGATTGATTGATCTTTAATACACAAGGATGAAGATCTCAGGCCAAAGCCTAGTCTTACAATCTGTGCTTGTCATGCAACACATATCATTCATACTGACAATTCAACATAGCAACATGGTAATGAAATTCTACAATGATAAGCAAGCTATTCGTGAAAAGTACTAATGTGATGGGGGATGGTAAAACAGAAGAAACTTACAAACAAACAAAACTACAGAGAGAGAGAGGTCAGAGGAGGGTGGGGAAGAGAGAATGGTAGGTAGGGGGAGGAGAAAAGGGATGGTAGACAGAGTGGGAGAGGGGATGAGCGATTTTAACGGAATAAGTTTTATGTTTAGACGATTTCTTCAAAGTATGGTACACAGAAGACTTTGCGAATGGGCGCTAATCACTGTAATCATATAATTAAATTACTGAGACATAAAATGTTTATGCAAATGTTCCTGGAAAAATTTTAAAGTATTCATGTTTTGGAGAGAGAGAGAGAGAGAGAGAGAGAGAGAGAGAGAGAGAGAGAGAGAGAGAGAGAGAGAGCAAAGGTTGCTTAGCGTGCGATTGTTCATCGTTGCATTCATGCGCTAGAGTTACAGATGTTTTTCATTGATATTTGTTCATAACCAGAGTTACAGCTGTTTCATTGATGTTTGTTCATGCACTGAAGTTACAGTTGTTTCATTGATGTTTGTTCATGTACCAAAGTTACAGGTGTTTCATTGATGTTTGTTCATGCATCAAAGTTACAGGTGTTTCATTGATGTTTGTTCATGCATCAAAGTTACAGGTGTTTCATTGATGTTTGTTCATGCATCAAAGTTACAGGTGTTTCATTGATGTTTGTTCATGCACCAAAGTTACAGGTGTTTCACTGATGTTTGTTCATGCACCAAAGTTACAGATGTTTTATGGACATTAATTTATTGGCTTGAATAGCGCCCCTTTCCAATGCATTATGTTAGAACAGGAGCTCAAGTTCTGTTCCTAAGCCGTCTCAATCAGTTTAACTGGTATGGCGGACTCTCAGTTTGAAATGTTGATTCTTCTCGTGCAAGAACATGCTTAGTTTTCAGGCCCAGACTTCACATGCGAAACAGACTGCACACCGAAAAAAAAATGCGCCAAGGCCTTGTTTAATTAAGGAGTCGAGTATTTATAGACTGGCGTAGCTGGATCGTTTTGACAGTTTTGATTGTGTCTGAAAGTTGATTCGCTTCATTTTCTTTTATAGGTCATCATGATACAAGCCAGGTGGATGCAAGCAAACGGATTAAAATCATAGGAATGGGGTTATTGTGGGCTCTTGGAGCTGGCGCTAAGATAAGGTCACGAGTGAGTTCAAAGACCTGAAATGTGTGTCAACTAAGGGGAAGCTTATGTATTTGAAGATTGTTTGTGATGTTCTCAGTGAAGACCCCACAAAACAAGGGATGTAATTGGTGGGGGGGGGGGGGGGGGATAATTCTTTTGATCAATTATCACTTTAACATTAAAAGCTGGCTCAAACCTCCGATAGGCTCAAAGCGCTTACATGGATTATTTGTAGTGTTTTACAGCAAAACCCTAATCGTGGCGTATGGCTAGCAGGTCCACTTTCGAAACAGGCAGGCAGATTCTAGCAGGCAAGGCTTTGTTGCGGACCTGGTCAGCTGCCTTTGTCCGTTCTCGGCGCCTTTGTCTTGTCGCCAGCAGGGGATGGAGGAGGAAACGGGAGGTAGCAGGGGAAACTCTGTGCTCGCACATTCCTTCCCCCCCTCCCGCCTCCCTCCCCCTCCCGCTTGCCTCCTTCCTTCCCACACCCTCTACCCAGCCCCTTCTTTCAATCTCACCCACAACCACCCGGCTCTTACTACACAGTCCTGTATGCTCGTGTCCGTGGGTTGTTGACGAGGTCCAGACCACAGAGTGGGGTAAGCCAGTGTTGATGGGTCTATCACACGCAATCCTCTTTCACCATTCCCCAGGCGTCCCCCCACGGCGAGGGGATGGGAGAGGTGAGAGAAGGGGGTGGAGGTGGGAGGGGAGGGGGGGGGGGGGGGGGGGGGAACGAGAGCGTGTCCATGTCTGACGGTGGCCACACGCCTCAATTAGGATTTAGCACTAAATCACTACATACTGTATGCAAGTGATTTGAGGCCTACCATAGATTTGAGCCAGAATTTAATGTTGGACTGATGATATTGATCAAAACAACAACTCCCCACTACTTATTTCCTTTGTTTTGTTTTTTTTGCTGTTGTATTTTTTGTTTGTTTTTTTGTTCGTTTTTTTGGGGGGTCTTCATTGATGAAATCACACAAACTTCAAAGACATGACCTCCCCTCTAGTTTACACTCTTTTTCAGGGCTTTTGCGCTCACCCGACACCCTACCTTTGCGCCAGCCTCAAATGCATAATATAATCCCATACTTTCGATGTTTAATCTGTCTGCTTGCAACCAGATGGCTTGTACCTTGGTGGCCATACGAGAGGAAATGAGGAGCATCAACTTTTAGACACCATTAACATTCTCAAAACAATCTACTTGCGCCAGTCTATAAATACTCGACTTCTTAAGCAAGGTCTTGGCGCATTCATTAATTTTTGGCGTGCAGCCTTTGTGTCTGTTGCGGCGAACCTGGCGTGCAAGCAGGGGCGAGTCAATCCCCCGGGGTTAGACTCACAGGCTCAGGTTGACCTGCCCCAGACCTCCAGTCCTTTCTGCCAGTGGAATTGGCTTTTTGACAGGCTGTTGGACATGAGGGCGACAAGCGCTTGACTTGTGCTGATTAAACAGTTACCGTGTGTGTGTGTGTGTGTGTGTGTGAAGGGGATTACATCTGTGTGTGTGTGTGTGTGTGTGTGTATCTGTGTCTGTGTGCACGTGAGAGAGAGAGAGAGAGAGAGAGAGAGAGAGAGAGAGAGAGATGTGGGGGGGGGGGGGGGGGGGGGTACAAGCAGGTGAAATCGTTCGATATACACAGTTCGGTTTGTACCATTGGGAAAAGGTGTGACCTAGCCAAAAAAAAGGTGTGACCACAGGGCGTGAGTCCACGACCCAGAGAGAGAGAGAGAGAGAGAGAGAGAGAGAGAGAGAGAGAGAGTTCACAAGTGCTTGTCAAACGCTGTAATTGTTTCTGTGATGTTTGCTCACGCATTTAGGCCACAGATCGAACACTGGACTGAGGACAAGTATCTCTACTTGCTTCCCCATCGTTCACTTTTACTGGAGTCCCGTACGCAGGCATAGTATAGGTCACTAACCAGTTTCAGTTTCATCAAGGAGGTATCAATGCGTGCGGACTGGTCCATATACGCTACACCATACGCGCCAGGTTTTGGCCACAGTGCGCATAATTTAAAGCTAATGGATAAATTCATTAATGACTAAGACGAGAGAATTCAATGACAGGGTCTCGTGACTATGACTCGGCAGATGTCTGACCTCTGCAATAGCCCAGCGCGCTGGTCAGATCTTGAGAACGTACCTAACATTGGTCGTGTCATTATTATCATTGCATGTGTGAGTGATGAGTGTACACGAGTGTGTGTATGGGGTGTGGGCATGGGTCCATGTGCATTTGCCGGGTGTATGCGGTGCACGAGCACATGCATGTGTGTGTGTGTGTGTGTGTGTGTGTGTGTGTGTGTGTGTGTGTTGTATGTGTGTCAAGTCAAGACAAGTAGAGTCAATTCTTTTTTTTTTTTTTTATTGAGGATTGAAGAATAAGTTGTTGTTGTTGTTGTTGTGTGTGTGTGTGTGTGTGCGCATGAGCAAGCGCTTGTGTGTGTGTATGTGTGTGTGTGTGTGTGTGTGTGTGCAGAAGTGCATGTACACGTGTGTGTGATTTGTGGGCTTGTTTGATCATGTCCCTGTATGCACGTATATGCACATGTATGTGTACATATATGTGTATGTGCGCCTCTGTATATGGGCGTATATGCATGGGCGTGTGTGTGCACGCGTGCATGGATATGTGTGTGTGTGAGCGCGTGCGCATGGGTGTTTGTGTATGTTTGCATACACACATGTGCATATGTGTGCCAATTCCTTTTACCTCAGTCACTTAAGCACTGAGAGAGACTAATTCGATTGCCAAGGCTGCCGTCTGATATCTTCTTGTCCGCTGTTCAGAAGATTCGGCCCACTGGTCTTTGGCCACATGCAAACCACTCTGTGTGTATGTGTGTGTGTGTGTGTGTGTGTGTGTGTGTGTGTGAGTGAAAGGGGAGAGAGAGTGTGTGTGTGTGTGTGAGAGAGAGAGAGAGAGTGTGTGTGTGTGTGTGTGTGTGTGTGTGTGAACGCGCAAGCATGCATGTGTGCATGCATGAGGTGTGTGTGTGTGCGCGCGCTTATATGTGCGCGTGCGTGCATGAGTGCGTGCAGTGTGTGCAGTGTATGTGCTCGTGCATGCATGCGTCCAAGCATGCGTGCCGGTGCATGGTGGGTATGCGCGTGTGTGTGTTTAGTTCAAACTTTGACAGTTGGACACTCTCAGAGGTGAAGTGTAGTGAACAGACAACCAGTCAATGAGCAGGAGGCAGACAGACACCAGCTGGGTCAACAGGAAGTGGAGAATGCCTCCATTATACACATGGAACTCCAGTGAACGGCGTGTTGTTAATAAGCCCAGAGACAGGCGGAAATGCTTATCCTCCGCCCACTTGATCTGTGTGTAAGCCTTGCAGCCCGGCAACTTCTGACAAGACCTGTTGGCAGTCACTTCAATGGATTGTCTGATCAGAACTCGTTGGGGCGGAGCGTTGCCCTCGCAGCTACCGATCAGTTTTTCAATTGATCGGTGTATCTGTGTCTGTCTCCCCCTGATTATCGCTCCCTGACCGTTTGTTGGTCTGTGCCCATCTCTATTATTATTTCTGTTACTAACTGTCCTCTCTCTCTCTCTCTCTCTCTCTCTCTCTTGATATGTGTGTGAGTGTGTATCTTTCTTCTTCAGTCCATGTGTGTGTGTGTGTGTGTGTGTGTGTGTGTTCGTGCGCGCGCGCATGCGTATGTGTGTATGTGCGCGCGCGCGTGCGCATGCGCGTGTGTGTGTGTGTGAGAATGTACACAGTGCTTGTCCGGACATTGGTGCATTCAATCTTTTTTTATGCGCAGGGGGGTGTAAGTAACTGTGCGTGCACAAGCATGCTTGTTTTCTTTTGCTCACGCTGCATGCCCACATTTCAGCGTGCATTTGTCGTTCCCAGCCCTTAGGTTTCTACCCCTCAACTGAAACCTTCACCACCTGCACACTGAAGGACACGACCGTTACTGAAAATATTGACTGCAACATGTCATCTTTCTTCTCCCTTGCAGAACTGGGGGACAAGTTACTCTCCCTGACCAAGTCGGACGACCGGGAGGACAGGCAGAAGGCCATTGACGATGCCGTGGCGGCGGCAGAAGCACGTGCAACACGGGAACTGCGTGCGGCGCTGAAGCGACTGCGTCAGGAGAAAGACGAAGAGAGACAACGCGCTTTGGACAAACAAAAATGGGTGAGTTGTCGGTCTTTGTGATGGTCAACGCATGATGAAAGATTCGAGTCGGTTGAGTGTTATTTGCTGTAGACTTGGCAAGTCACAGAGGTCCTTATTGAGGACTGTCAATCCACAAGGGGAAAAAAGAAAACAGGTCCAAAAGAAAAACAACAAGAGTAACAATAAACAAGTATGTACAGATTGTATTCACAAAACTCGCAACATGATAACTAACATGCTGACTCCCCAAATGCCGATAAATCAGGCCATGCTAAAGATACTAGGCATTCCCCTTGATTTTCCATCCACAGTTTGCAAAAACAAGTAAAAAAAGAAAATAATGGAAAATATTTGAATGTGACCCGGAAAGCTCCTGCCTCAGCCCCCCCCCCCCCCCTCTCTCTCTCTCTCTCTCTCTCTCTCTCTCTCTCTCTGTCTCTCTCTCTCTCCTCTCGATTAAAGTCAAAAAGACACCATAGAATAGACAGCTACGGTCAACTACAGTGTGCACGTTCTTTTAACAGGCCACCAGGTCACAAAGGATTTTTTTTTAAGCTAGCATGTTATAAAGTCTGCAAGAGAAAACAGTACAAAGACTATCTAAAACAAAGGCATAGGAATAGAGAGCAAAAGCAGAAAAAAGTAATATGGACGATGGTAAGAAAGACACAATAGAGGCCGAGTCAAAGAGAATGAGAAAACAAAACAAAATTTTAAGAGAGAGAGAGAGAGAGAGAGAGGAAATTACTTTATGAATGTCCAAAAGATGGGTATACATTTGTACTGAAATACTCCCCTCCTCACCCCTACCCCCCCCCCCCCCCCCCCCCCCCCCCCCCCCCCCCCCCCCCCCCATCTCCAACCATCCTTTCCTCATTATCTCTTAAAGGTGAGATAATCTCAAGATTTACATTGAATGAATTATTTGATTAATCAGTCAGTTATGTCTATGTGTGTTTTTTAATTGTGAGTAAGCAGGTAGATAATGTGTTCCCCAAGTATCAAATTTTCATGTTATGTTGTGCTCCCCCCCCCCCCCCCCCCCCCCCCCCCCCCCCCCTTTAATTCATACAATATATAACCTGAACACATTGCGTAATGAAAGTAAACAACACCCCACTATTACTGCTTCTGCCCACTCCTGATGCTGCTGATGCTGTTGTCTGAAGCTGCTGCTACAACCGCTGCTGCTTCTGGGCAGTTACAGTTATTATCCAGCTGCTGTAAATGCTAAACTCCATGCTTCGTTCAGCCTTTACATCGTGCGATCAGCCCCAAGTCCATGTTTTTTGGACATGCACAACTTAACTGAGTAGCCGTCTGTGATACCGACATCACTGCACAAGCAGCAGCAGCCACATTGGCAACAACAGCAAGACCAGCTGAGGTAAGATAATGTTGCTTATAACCCATCCGACCGCAAAAAGGCCATAACAGGGCTGTCGTTGCGCTGAAGTCAACTCGCATGTCAAAAAAAAAAAAAAAAAAAGAAAAAAAAAAAAAAAAAAAAAAAGAAAAAAGAAAAAAAAAAATCTTCACACAACCCTTTGAAGTACACCTTCTGAAAACACTCCAGAACCTTCGTTGAGAATCTTTCTTCCGTAAAATCTTAGATCAGGTGAAAAATGTTAAGCTCCCTCGGAAACTCCGAGATTACATCAGGTGGGACATCTCTGAACAAGGTTTTCATGGAGTCTGCTGTAAAGGGTTTATGCCTCACATCATGCAAATCCCAACAAACATTAGTATTAATAATAATAATGGTAATGATAATAAATATAATGACGATGATGTTGATAATGATGATAATCATAATGGTTTTAATAATCATGATTATTATTATTAAAATAATAATGATTATAAAGGATGGATCAAGTAGTAATGGGGGAAGAGTGTGTGTCCAAATTGAGGTCGGGTTCAGGGGTCGCCTAGGCTCCCAGCGGTGGGGTCAGGGGGTCACTAGGGGGCTGATGACATTTTTTTAAGGGGCACTGGAGGCCTCTCCAGCAAGGTAGCAATGTGTCTGCCCACTAGATATCTGTAGATGATAATAATAATGATAATAATTATTGTTATAATAATGATTACGATAATAATATATATTAATAATAATGATGATGATATTTAGGACAATTTCGGTAGCGCCCATCTTATTAATGTTGGCTACAAGGCGTTTTACAAGTTTTAAAACATCAATATCTAAAGTATACGCGCGTGCGCGCGCGCGCGCGCACACACACACACGGACGCAGACACACACACACACACACACACACACACACACACACACACGCACGCACGCACGCACGCACGCACGCACGCACGCACGCACGCATGTACGCGCACACACACAAACACACACACACACACACACACACACACACACACACACACACACACACACACACACTCGTCTAATATCACAGGTTTTTTTTGTTTTTTTTTTAAATGAAAAGACAAATGAAACTACTACTACTACTACTACTACCATCACCGCCACCACCATCACCACCACCACCACACCACCACCACTACTACTATTACTTGTACAACTACATGCACACACACACACACACACACACACACACACACACACACACACACACACACACACACACATACACGCGCGCGCACGCGCGCGCGCATGCGCGCGCATACTTACTCCTACATTCAGGAGTCATAAACATAAGCATGCACTCACTCACACACTTGCACGAGCATGCACGCAAGCGCGTACGCGCCCGCGCGCGCGCGCGCGCGCACGCGCTCACACACACACACACACACACACAGTCAAACAGCCAGTGCATGCACACACACACACACACACACACACACACACACACACACACACACACACCGCGCGCACACTCTCACAAGATGATAATTTTGAAGAAGAAACAAAATGAGAGGAGTGAGAAGGAAACTGGGCAACCAGCACCATTCACGGTCCGCCCTGTGAATAGAAGAATTATAATAAAACTATGATTATCACTATGATGAAGATGGTGAGGAGGAGGGAGGAGGAGGAGGAGACGGCAGGATAATGATGATGGTGATGACGACGACGGCAACGACGACAATAATGATGATGATGATGATGATGATGATGATGATGATGATGATAGACATACAATTACTCTCTACTGCCACCCCACTTTTCCTCTGCTCATGATGCTACGATGACAGTTGCTGCTGCAGGTGCTCGCCATCTTTACCGCTCTATACTGCTGTGCAGTTCCTCTTGTTACTGCTGTATAATACTGCTGATCTTACTGCTAGTGTTACAGCTCTGCTTCACTTGCCCACCGACACCAACACTGTTGTTGCTGCTGTTCTTCTGTTCACAGTTTAACAGCCCATTGCGACCTTTACAACTATTTCTACTTCTGAACAAAAAAGTGGCTTGGAATTAGTCAGCTGGCAGAGCATCGGACTCGTGGTCCCGGTGATGTTGGGGTCGCTGGTTCAAGTTCGAGTCTCTGCAGAGCCATTTGGTGGAGTGGCCATTTTTCACTTGGAGTTAACATTGTTTCTGACTCCCTTCCTGAAAAATCTTTGGAATGAGACTTTGAGGTTCCATATGCAGACACAGGCATGACGCCTTATACACCAATTAGAGCCCATCACCCGTCTTTCGGAAGAGCAGATCTATAGGCCAATGGTATCGATGACATGTAGCCTGCACACACATGTAATATATGCATCCTGTCCAGTAATGTTAGCGTACGTGAAGAACGCTGAGCTTGGGGCAGGATGAATACCAACACCGGCAGAAGACTGCTGTTCTTTATTTTTTTTTTAAATTTTTTATTCATTTATTTTATTTTTTTAGGGGTTGCTTCTGCTACTTCTGTTACAAATGTACACAGTGTGACTGCTGCTGCTGTTGTTACTACTTCTGCTACTATCGTCTCTGCAAGGGCCACCACCCAGACAGCTTCATGCTGCTTCATGTACTTCCTCTCTACTTTTGTAGTGCTACTCAGTTTGATGTAACTTCTGCTTCTTCTATGCTTCTGTACCGCTACTAGATTTACTATAACTGCTGCTTTCTCTGTACCGCTACTGAATTTACTATAATTTCTGTTTCCTTTATACTTCTGTACTGCTACTAAAATTACCATAACTTCTGCCACTTCGGCTTCAACTGCCGCTGCTAACAGCTGTACTTCTCTACGTCTTTTCAGTATTTCGAGCGCCTGGCCCAAAGGGTGTCCGAGCAGAGAGACCGGGCGGAAGAAGAACGCATGAAGGAGTTGACCAAGAAGTTGCACAAAGAGAAAGAGGACGCCCTGATGGCGCAGTGGGAAGAGTGTCAGCGACTGCAAAGGGAGGCGATCGAGGAAGCGTGTACCGCTCTCCGCAAGCAACTGCGTGACGAGTTCGCCGTGGAAAGGGAGCAAGCTGTCGCGGAGGCGTTGAAGGCCGCTAGAGTAAGGACTTGGAAGAGAACAGCCAGGGCACAATGAAGGGAAAGGGTGTTGGTGGGGAGACGGGGGTGGGGTGGGGGGGATGAGGGTGGACTAAAGGAGCAAGAGAGAGAGAGTTGCAGAGAAAATATCACAACTCATGTGTGTGTGTGTGTGTGTGTGTGTGTGCGTGGGGGGGGGGGGGGGGGGGGGGGCCAATTAACTGAGTATGCATGGTTGGTTTGTTTATTTGTGGGTCTGTGTGTGTGTGTGTGTGTGTGTGTGTGTGTGTAAAAGTCAGAATTTGATTTCTAGCCAATTAACTGAGTATGCACGGTTGGTTTTTGTTTATTTGTTTGCTTGTTTGTTTTTTTTGTCAGATTATCTATGATGAGAAAGGGGGCAATATCTACATTTATCCCCTTAAGAGAAGATATTTCAACGATGGAAAGAAACTCAACGTCAGGTTCAAAAAGCTTCTTTGTGTCTGCAGATTATCTTCTCTTGGGGGGGGGGGGGGGGGGTAGGGGGTGGTAGTGGTGGTACACACACACACACACACACACACACACACACAACATACACACTCATATTAATGCGCATCATTAAGCATAGTTTCATTCACTCACACTCTCTCTCTCTCTCTCTCTCTCCCCCTCGCATGCACAGAACGAGCGAGCGACAGAGAGAGAGAGAGAGAGAGAGAGAGAGAGAGGTAGGACAAACATGGAAACTGGGGGGAAGAGGTGGCTGGAGGGAAGGAGGGGGGCGCAGGGGCAATCCACTCGCGCACACCTCTAAGCATTTATTCTGCCATCACTTGCAGGAAGCTTTCAAACGACGGGAACAGGAAACGATCGCCAGAACGAGGCAAGAGTGTCGGGAAGAAGCCAGGAGGGAAGCCGAGGGTGGCCAAACTGCACCAAGCGGAAATCGACCATCTCACTTACAAGTAAGCCTTGACCTTGACCTTGACCTTGGCCTGTGGTTGAGCATGACCTTGACAACTATTTACAAAAAAAAAAAAAATTCTGTGGATGTTACCTCATCCCTGACTGCCATTTTGTCCTGTGTGCGTGTTCATCTTGAAGAGTACGTTTGCATGGATTAGGAAAACAATTGCAATATACTTAAATTATAGATAGACAGAAAGCTACTCGCTAGGTAGATAGATATAGATAGATGGATAGATGTGTGTGTGTGTGACAACTATTTTCCTGAGATATATATATATATATATATATGATTCCTGATGAGCCCGATCCAGCAGATGAAAGGCCTCGGAGCAGGCGATACATATAGATCTGCCTTCGAGAGGGATTGCGATAGTTTTCTCATGCAGCTAGTGAAGGGTGTTCATATTTATGATATACATATTCCTCATTTACTTCATCTTCAATTTTTTTTTCCTCTCAATTTCAAATCTTTGCCAAGTCATTACTATAATGATGGAAGAATTGTTAACCTGCACTTGTTTTCCCCCACTACTTAATTGTCCAGCATTATATTGTTTGGTCAATCAGTGGGTGATTGCATCTCTTAGGAGATCCAAGGAAAGGTTGTTCTGCACAATTCTTAGCCGCTGAAAATGCTTGGGTTATTGAACAGCAGAGCTGACCACTCAGACTGTTCCTTATCTTTTGATCTCCCTTGCATCCTTAAATGGATCCTCAAGCAAATGCTCAAAGATTGTTTCTTACATTTTATACTTTTGCATAATGTTTTTAGTTTTCAACAACTTTTTTCCTCTCCACACTTTCGTTTTGTTTAATTCTACTACCTTTCCCTGGCTGCTTTGGGGGTGCTGTTGGATTCTTTTTCGAAAACTTGGCGGTCGGAACACCACAGAATTATGGACTGTGGTGTGTCTCTATCTGACGCCAAGAGCAGAGACACAATCATCAGTGTTTTCCTGATGAGTCCCATCCAGTGGACAAAAAGCCTCGGAGCAGGTGATACATATAGATCTGTCTTCGAGAAGGATTGCGATAGTTTCTTCATGCAGCTAGTAAAGGGTTATCATATTTATGATATACATACATTTTGTTCATTTACTTCATCTTCAATTTTTTTTCTCTCAATTTCAAATCTTTGTCAAGTCATTACTATATTGATGGAAGAATTATTAATCTGCACTTGTTTTCCCCCCCACTACTTAATTGTTCAGCATTGTATATATATATATATGTGTGTGTGTGTATGCATTCACACATATAGATAGATAGAGTGAAGCCAAATCCAAATCTGGAGTATCCATTGACAGCCCCAGTAGTTCGTCCTCTGGGAGAAATGAACACCAGATCAGCCAAACGAAAACCACAAGAGGAGACACGTCACTGCTGGAGAGTCACTTTTGGTAGTGTTCAATTCTATAGTGGCTATTCTGATCCGGTATTCAAACACCATCTGCTCATTAAGTCATTCACTAATGACAATCATCGAGTAGTTGCAGAGCCGACAGAGGTGAGCACTCTCCTCTTAAGGGTGCTACCACTTCCATCCAATGATGGTCCCCATATACCTTGTGGACACCGACAGGTTTGAGGCAAACTGACCAGGGGCATGTACGCCCAGGGGAAATCAATCATGAATCCACCATGGGAGCAGGGCATGAAGATTCATAGTATTTGAGACTTTCTGCTTGTTTCCTCATGACTAATGAAGCTGCTTATTTTGTGTTTGTGTGTGTGTGTGCGTGTGCATGCTGCGTGCGTGCATGCATGTGTGTGTACGCGTATGTATCTTTTTATGTTGATCGCTGAAACCTTTGAAATGTGTATAATGAATCCACAAATTTGCCTTTTCTTTGTTAACTTAATTTTTTTTTCTTCTCATACTTCTTCAGCAAGTAAACCATTCCAAATGCCCAGCGAAGAAGACAGACTGGCAAGGTTTGATGCAGACAGTCCTTGTGTATTAGTGGCACAAAGTCAAAACAACTCAGGCTGACAGCGGCTGTGGGTGGGGCATTTGGGGATTGTGTGTGTGTGTGTGTGTGTGTGTGTGTGTGTTTGCTCAGAACTAGTGGCATTGGACTATTGCCACTATTGCTCTAACACAGATTACCTCCCTTGCAGATTTCCGAACATCGTCTGTGGTGACCAAATGATGAAATCAAAACTCATACAGTACTGTAGTGCAGACAAAGAGAAAATTGATAGTGTTTTATTCCCAAGGATAGTATAGAACTATATGTTTGGATGTATTCATCCATCAACTTCATCCCTGTAAGAAGTGAACAAGTTTGATTGAGATGCTAAGAAAAATTTGATGCATTTGAATCAGAGAGAGAGGTAGGGATAGATAAAACACACATGCAAACAGCAAGAGAGACTGTGAAACTGAATCATTTTAGCTCTGTTTTTTTGATGACATGTTTTTTCATGTATGTTTGATGTAATAAATTGCCCATAATTTTGTGTGCATGTCTTTATATATGTGTATTTGTGATCTCAATCCCTGTTTGTGCAGGTTCAATGTTCTGCAGCAAAAATATAACAAGGAACTGGAGCACAAACGGAGAGTGGAGTCTGATTTCAGGGTGAGAGTCATTGTCTTATTTCTTTCTTTTACATGTATTACTTTTTTTTTTGTCTGTATGTTTTCCCATCCAGTATATGTACATTGCACTTGAGATTGACGTATAGATAATTTTCTTTCCAGATAGTAGTTCTTAGTATTATAAGTGACATTTTATCACCAGTACATTTATCAGAGAGAGAGAGAGAGAGAGAGAGAGATAGAGAGAGAGAGAGAGAGAACTAGGGAAAACTAGAAAGCCCCCCTCCTCTTCTTCCTCCCCCACCCTCCTTCCATCCTCGTTCTCTCCCCTCACCTGTGTCATTGTTATGTCCCCAGGCATTGCAAGATGATTACAAAAGGTTCATGGATTACACAGACGGCAAGTTCCACTCTGACTACCTGATGAGGCTTCGATACCTAGGTCTGCAGCTAGCTGACAAACGTGTCAGCACGGTCACCTATGAAGATATTGAGCAGCTGCCGTCTTTGTCCGCGTGAAGCCAGAATTTCAGGTGCTGTGTGATTCCTTCAGGAGGGACTGATGCGGGGTGGGAGGGTGACAGTGAGGGTTAGAGGTATCACCAGGTGGGATTTGTGTCGCCCTCCTCCGTTTTTTTTATGTTCATATTTTTCATACTAGTTCTGTTCAGGCTTTGTAATTTATTTGGATAACCAGGGTTGCTGCTGCATGTATTATAAAACAGTATATATGGATGGGCTTTCATTTTTTTTTTTTTTTTGTTTCTTTCTATTCAGTAGCTCTAAATGTAAAGATATGTTATTGGTGACTAATGAAATGTAAATTATTTTTGTTCATTTTTTTTTTTTCGTTTCAGAAAACAATATTGATAATTGTTATGAAATGGATTATAGGTGAACTCATCATGTTATGCAAAAGATGGAAGTATGGAAAACTTGCATTATTTGAAAATACAGCTTTAGTACAGCAAACATGGTAAAGTATCAGGGGTCAAATAAAACTGGCAAAGACCTGGTCACAGCAATCAGCAAGAGTCAACACCCACAACAAACAGAACAGTCCCTCTTTCCCACTCTTTCCTGCTGCTGGCAACATCTTAGCAAACAAAAATGTTATTGGTACAGACTGGTAGACAGTGGTGGTGGCCGACATTTCTTGTCAGTATTTTGTGTAACCGGAGCCAGTGAAATACTGGCCAGTTGCCAAGCCTGTAACTAAGAAGCCCGAAATGGCTGTGGTTTCTTCTGTGGATGGAAGTGGGCCTTCAGAGACTGTGGTGATCACATTGGAATCGAACTGTGAGTCAGAAATGTTTACCCTGAAACTGCTTTTGGTGTATTTTTCAACGAAAATGAGCGTATTTTCTGCAAAGAGTGTGTACAACATTCCACATTTCTGTAATAAAAGCAGGAGGGAGAAGGGAGGGTCCTTCATTTTGTTTTCACCTGCCATCACACTGCAGACGCTTCTTGCTAGTAGTAGACACCTGATCTTGCTCCGACTACAGTGAAACAGGTTCTTTCTGATACAAATTACTTTCAAAGCTGATTCATCAGCATACTCTGGTGCACACTCATGCTCTGTTGCCAGTTTTTCAACATTACAGGGATGTTTACGAAGAAACGGACACTGCAAAACTCAATTTCATGCGCAGAAGTTAGATAGAGCTGTCGCTCTTCGGCCAAAGCCTCCGCTGCAGTTATTTTCCACAAGTTCAATTACCGCTTAAGATTTTTGTCTCCAGATTTTTTTCAGCGTATTTCTTTTTGATTCATAGAATTCATTGTATTTTCGCCAAGCATGCTTACAAAATATGGTGGAATCGTATGGGTAAACAGGTCTGGGATGTCCTTCAAGTTATTACACCAAGATACAGCAGCAAACTTTGAAAGTGGACTATTTGGGTGGTGGTGGGGGGGGGGATGTGTGTGTGTGCGAGTGTGCGTGCTTTTTTTTTGTTGCTCTGTTATCACTCATAGATAGTAAAGGGGGCTGGGCATTAGAAAATTGTCATTAACTCCCAGAGTGGTCTGGGCATAGTGGTAAGCCTTCCAACATTTTGTGGAATCTTCGCTGTACATGAACACGTCTCATTCTGTGATGAGTTCATTTCATGACAGTTGTGTCAGCAGAGATAACGGTGGCACTCACAATACCTGGGACTGTCTGCAGTTTTGATGTAAAGGATCAGGATTGGGAATACATTATCCTTGCTGTTTTCCCCATGAACTGTACAATTTCCTACATGCCTATCATAACCCCTGTGCACACACACACAGACACACACACACACACACACACACACTGGGAATTCAGGTCTAAGCCAACCTGCAATCTCTGAGACAGAAAAACCCAGCTCCATCCCTCGTCTGGAAGGCACAAGCAGGGCTCAGACCCAACACCCCAGAATTGACTAAACAATGCCTTAACCGATAGGCCCTTACACCCACCTTAGACACATGAAAACCTGGTCAAGTGATGGTAATGAGTGCATGGGGATTCAACCCAATAACACAGATTTATAACTGGCTCAGTGGGTTGTTTTATTTCTCTTGATTGTGGTAGTTTGACAGTCGGGAAATATCCATGATTTGGTTGCAAAATGTGGTGACTGCAGGCAGAAATCTAAACAAATCTTAAAAAAGTTTACATAAAAAATCCACCAAACATGAGCAAACGAATCACTAAGGCAAGAGGTCCAAACGTGTCATGTTTTGTTTGCGATTCGTTTGTTCATGTTTGGTGGATTTATTACGTAAACTTTTTAAGATATCCATGTTGATTTGTTTCTTTTTTTTCCAAAGTTTTCATGTTTAGCAACATACTTTATACCTAATACTCTGCCATTAGTGAATATGGAACGAGAACAACAGTACTGTTAGGTACACCTTACCTTCACACCTTCACGAACTGAGACAGGGTGGGGGGTGGGGAGATCAAGAAGGTCAAAGGCAGCAGCAGGGTTGAGGTTCAGATGTAGGGAAGAAGTAGCGCAACAGTATTCTCAGGGAAGATTTGGATTCTGTTTGTTTTCAGTCACCTTTTTTTTCATAATGATATCAGATGCTTTCCTTCATATTTACACATCTTGATTTCAGATCCATGTGCACATTAGCACATTCCCCAAGTCCTTTTCACTTGGTTCAGCTTGCTCATGTATGCATTTTTTTTGTTTGTTTTTTTTTTGCAAAAGATATACATGTGCACATTATTCGTACTTACATCATTTTCACTCAGCTTAGGAGATGTTTTGATTGCTTATGTCTCATTTGCTTTTGCATCAGAATGAATGAATCTATGTAGATGAAGCATATGGTATTCAAATCTTTAGGGCATTTGTCAGCTCATTTGGATCTTGTTCCTGTAAATTGTTGAAGCACTGCATACTTTTGCTCTAAATATAGACATACATCTTGAGAAAAATGGTTAATTCTTTTCAATATTTTCTGTGAAATTACAGGTAGATATGAATAAAGCATTGTTTTCCAGGTACCCTTTTTTTTCCTTTGATCTCCTGTGATGCTATAACTTAGAGGTTTACTATAGTTGAGATCTGTTTGCATACAGTATATGACCCAGTATCTCATCTGATCATGATATTTGGTACATCCACAGGGCGATAACATGTTGGTACCTCGACATCTGTGGTAATGGTAAATCAAGACATTGATTCATTTGCTGTTCTAAAGGGCGAACTTTTTAGGGTACCTCTGGGAAACCAGTGATATTGACAAATCTAAAGGTTGAAGACATCTGGTATACCTAGAGCGTGATAATACATTGCTATGTTTAGTAGACCTGTGATACTGGTGCATCAAGAGGTTGACAACGTTTGACATGTCTAGAAGGTAACAAACATACTGGTAAAAAGTCATAACACCTTGTACTTTTAAAGGGAGATAGTCACTGGTACTTGTAGAAAAACACTTTTTTGTTATTTTGGTACATCAAGAGGTTGGTAGCAGTTTGATTTATCTTTTAAGGTGATAGTATAAACATAAATCTAGAAAATGATAGAATTTTGCTACAACTGTTTTTTTTTTTTTTTCTATATAAGGTGATGATACATTTTTAGTACATCCACTCACGGATACTATTTTGATAAATCTGGCGAAAAAAAAGTGGCATGGAATAGCTGATATGCTATATTTGTATATCAGAAAGGGGATTTTATTTAGAGGGTGATGTTCCACAAAGTATTTGAACAGGTGGGGTTTGTCTCAGTTTGATCCATATTCATTCAGGACTGATGTTTAAATAACTGAATCACTTACTGTTTCTTCATCGAACCATATTTCAAAATCAGTTGTATTCTGTAATGATTCAACACAATGATGTACTTGATCCTTTGATATTCAATTTGTGGAAAGCTATACACACTGCTATATTGTCTAATGATAAATGGCATAATAAAGGACAATATTTGGAAGAACAACAAAACGTGTTCATTGTTGCTTACATGTGTGTTTGCCGTTTACAGTTCATCTGTGTATGTTTGTATTTGAAAACATCGTCAATTACATACTGTGCATGTATGTGCAAATGTGTGTGTGTGCATGTGTATATATGCTTATGTATGAAGTTAAGCGAATGGCCATCAAGTTTTCCGCAGGAATCACCATAGTCGACTGCTGATTTCCAAATCCGAGCTGCATTCCCACTTTCCCATGAACAAAAGTTACATCTCTGAGAACCACATTGGACATCCCATCCACCCATCTACAAGCAAACACAAGCAAAAACTTCCAGCAGTCACATTTTTAATTTTACTAAACAACAGATGTCACTACAACAACTTATAATGCCAAGTTAATGAAAAAAAAAAAAATAAAAAAATAAAGGGGTGGGGAGTGAAAAAGGGGGATGTTGGTGGGGGCAGGGGGGTCAAAGGTGGGGTGGGGTGGAGAGGGGATTGAGAAACTGACACAGCCACCAGCTTTCTGGAGTCCCAAGACATGTCCTACCAAGTCTGCCTTTGCCCTGAAAGCGTTATTACTACTGCCCGCCTGAACCAAACTTGGTCAATGCAGAGAGCTCACAAAGTAAACTTTATTCCACATGGGTTTCCTGGCATTCAAAGAGACATCATTCTGGCTCTGTGCTCCACTCCGGCAACATTTCATTACTCGCTTAAATCCAAAAATGACCCATCCAACCCCAATTAGGTTTTCTATACACGCAATTTGGAAATTTCAGAAATTTTCTGCCAAATTCAGAATTTAAAAAAAAGATGTTATTTTCAATGCAACATTGAACGTTCATATTTTTCCTCCCAATTTAGGATTTCAGGAAGGATGTCTAAAATGGAGAGAAATTAAACAAAAGATTGGGAGAGCTGCCAGTGAGGGGAATAAACTCCTCCGAAAACGGTCGCACTACACCACAGACAATGTGATAGAGCCAAAGTGGAGTCACTGCACCGCCAACCAAATAACAAAGAAGTTACAAAATGATCAGTTTCTTTGGTGACTCACTGGTTCCATTTGGTTGGTGGCCTAGTAATTTTTGTTGTTGTTGTTATCATTCTCCCCTTATTTAGAATTTATACTGACAAACGTCCAAGTGAAAGCTCATATTTCCCTGAACATATGACAAGAACTAAGCAGATTCCCCACCGCGCCCCTCTCCCACTCCCTTAAAAAAACATGTGAAGGTGTCAAGATACTTAAAGGTCCTCAATCAAACCCAGAACGTGAGTGTGCTTCGCAAAATGTTCATTACTTCAGTGACTAGGGGAAGATGGCAACCAACTGTCACTGTGCCCTCTCTCCCAGGTCAATCATGTGCATGTCATAGTCACTGCTTAAATGTCCAGTGAACCCATGCAGGTAGCTGCCTTCGAAGCAGACTGTCGACAGTTTGAACTGAAGGGTTATGCTCAATTGACACTAGCTGGTGCTTGCTTTAGTATGTGTGGAGGGGAAGCATATCTTGGCAGAAGAAATTGCTTTTAAATTATTCCACGTGATAAGAAAAACAAAAAATGAATTGGATTTTTACTATAAGATGATGATGAAAAACACAAACACACACACACACACACACACACACTCACTCACACACACGCACTCTCTCTCTCACACACACACACACACACACACACACACACACTCTCTCTCACACACAGTCACACAGTGACACTACCCATTTATTCTCATGAAAAAGCAGCACAGTGAAAATGGCTAGTTACACAGAAAAAAAAAACCCGTCTTGGTGGCTATGATAGCTTAGTAGGAAAAAAAAGAGGGAGGGGAGGGGTTGGTGGGTTGGGTGGGACACAATTAACACTGGAGATAAAACTGGCATGAATGCGCAACATGGCTGTATTGCCTATCACTGCATTCCAATGACATGCTCGACCAGCACATCAGCTTCGAAAGAACAAAAATTATAAGATATGACAACACATGAATTTCTTTCGTATGAAAATACGCACACATCTTGAGGTTTTCCACAAAAGTGAGTTATCAATGAAAACATCCACATGGTAAATGATACAAGTACAGCAAACTTAACACAGTTTTATTAACCATGGACACACAGAATTTCAGCCAAAGCATTCAGCTGCCAAGACTGACTAATACCTATATGCAAGGAAATAACAGCTCTATGAAACACAAAATCAGGCTCCTGCATGCACTGGTATGTTCCATCCTCCTGTATATGCATGCCAAACATGGACACATACACTACAATATACTGAACATCAGAAACGCTGATTACATCAATGAACAAGTGCATATGGTTCACCTACAAACCAGCACAAGTTGTCATTTGTTCTTTTCTTCCATTTTCTTTTAATGTTTTCCCTATTCCGTTTTCAAAGATGGAAATTTTAAAAAATTGAAAAAATTAATCATTTTATTTCAAATAAGCATAAATTACTTGAAAAAAAAAAAGAAAGAAAAATGTACGACTGGCAGTTGAACATATAGCATCAGCTTCAAATCATGTGCCCTTAAGTTATCAAGGATTACAAGTTTCTGCGTTTGTTTTCTGCCTTATATTACTGACCACCTGTATCCACATTTGAATCTCACTCATCAGTTTCTTCTACCACCCATCACAATCACAACCAACAGGAAGTTGCTTGCCACCATTCACTATAAACACACACACACACACACACACACACACACACACACACACACACACACACTATAAACGCAAACATTCAAACATGTCACAAATGAACGGTCCAAATTCCTTTGCTTTCTCCTCTCGTGTGTCCACCCAAATTTGCTGTGCTGTTGACAGACAATATCTCTCTGTAGGAAAAAAAAAAAAAAAAGAAAAAGAAAAATCAAGCATTTTCTGAAAAAAAAAACGATGTGTTCTGAAAACTACTTGATCTTGCCAGATTGTGAACTGAAAGATAAAACCTTTCCATCTGACAACAAATTGGGAGAGGGGAGAAGGGGGGTAGACAGTCTCATTTACTAAACTTTCAGTGGTATTACCCTAACACCGCTCATTCATGTCTCTCCATACAGTGCTGCCCTCTGGCTCATCCTGTCGCAGCCTCACATCAAAATTCACAGGGAGCAATCAACATCAGATTGTAAGAAGGCCACCCATCGTAGGCGACACTGCAATGCTTCCAAGTCACTCGGTACTATCGTGCGGAGCCTGTTCTGACCCAGGAGAGTTCAAATTTCTGCAGATTGAACTGCCAGCGAGAGACATGTCTGAAACTTTCAGTAGCAAATCCCATCCCCCACTGATCTTATGTTGTCATGCTGAGAGGCCAGTGTCTTAGCTCCAGACTGAAAAAAAAAAGAAAGAGGCTTCACAACTTCAGACCCTTTCCGTTCCATCTGTGTCTTACTACCATGGAGTATAAAGGGTTTCCATAACACAACGGTGAAAACACATTTCAATGTATTGGCATACAAGTCCTCGTCCTTTCAAAAGTCCCGGAACACAGATCGTCCAAATGCTAGCGATCATGGAGGCCATCCTCGTCAACACACATTCCCTCAGCACTCGCCCCACTCAGGCAGCCTGTCCTTTACTTCACGTACTTCTCCATGAACTTTTTTATGAAACTCCGATCGCAGAGTGTCGTTGATGAAGCCCCTTGATTTGCGGCTGTCGTCTCCCTTGGCACAGTTCTTGAACACAACGTCGTCGTCCCACCTTGGCGACAGAAGCAAAGAAATAATGAGACTTTCTTGTACATTCTTTTCTTTGTTGTCAGTTTTTTTTTTTTTTCAATGCTACAAACTATTTTTTTTCAAAAATCACCAATTCTCTTGAAAACAACAAAAACTAAACAAAGTGTATCTGTAACAATTGCGTTGGCTCTCAAAAAGGAATGTATCGCTGACCAGAACACACCCACACACAAAAAAAAAGAAAAGAGACGAACAATAACCAACATCCTTCATTTCCCAGCCTTACACAGTAGACAGGAGAGTACAGGATGGGGAGGGGGGGTGGGGTGGGGGTAGTGGGATAAGAGATCGAAAGGCAAAGCAGCAGAAAGGGCGAGTATGAGGTGGAGGTTAAAAACGATAAACACAATAAGGTGTATGGGTGCACAGTGAAATGGTAAACACACAATCAGGTGTGGGTGAACAGTGACACAATCAGGTAGTGGGTGCACAGTGAAATGGTAGACACAATCAGGTGTGTGGGTGCACAGTGAAATGGTAGACACAATCAGGTGTGTGGGTGCACAGTGAAATGGTAGACACAATCAGGTGTGTGGGTGCACAGTGAAATGGTAGACACAATCAGGTGTGTGGGTGCACAGTGAAATGGTAGACACAATCAGGTGTGTGGGTGCACAGTGAAATGGCAGACACAATCAGGTGTGTGGGTGCACAGTGAATGGCAGACACAATCAGGTGTATGGGTGCACAGTGAAATGGCAGACACAATCAGGTGTGTGGGTGCACAGTGAAATGGCAGACACAATCAAGTGTATGGGTGCACAACGAAGAGTAAAGCTGACAGCTGTGAAAGGTAGGCAGTCAGCAGAGCAGACTCAATGGGGGCATGAATTCAGAAGCAGCAAACCGTCTTACCTCCGTTTGACTTTGAACTCTCTTACCTCCGTTTCACCTTGAACTCTGTCTTGTCTGGCTGACCAGGTTGGCCCAGCAGGGATTGCCTTTCAGGATGTTCTCGGTTCGAATCCGCTCTTCCTCTATCTTTCTATCAGCTTCCTGGCAACGCAAAAAGGGAAGAAGGGGTGAGGGGGGTGAGTATAAATCAAAATGTCACCTAGAGGTATCCATTCACATACTTTTGAGGACTTTCTGGTTTTCTGTCTGTCTGTTTTTTGTTTTTTTTTCTCAACTTCATTTAGGTTTGTTGGATAAGTTTGTAATGACATGCTGTGCTACTTGCGCAGTGCATGAGTGAAGTTGTGTCTGTGCCTGTATGCGTGTGTGTGTGAGTGTATATGTGTGTATGTGTGTGTGTGTGTGTGTATGTGTGTGTGTGTGTGTGTGTGTGTGTGTGTGTGTGTCACACAGAATGCTTGTATATGATCACGATTATTTGTTTTCTCTCACAATGATGACAATGTTATCAACCATTTGTTATAAAAAACAGTAAAACTGCAGCAAGATTTCATCACTGCCACCAGTTATTATATAACAGGGTTCCCACTTCCTCACAGGAAAAAAAAATCAAGGGTTTTTCAAGGGTTTCTAAAGGGGATATTTTAATTTTCAAGGGGCAAATTTAGCCTTACAATTGAAAAAAAAGAGTGAATAATTACCTTACACATGTAATCCAGCCATGATGATAAGGTGATTACATTTCTATAGTCTTTTCCAAGCTCAATATCATATACAAAAAAATCAAAAATGAAATCTTTATATAGAAATTGAGAAATCAGAAAAAAAAAAACTTTCGATCTGCTTTCCAGACCAGTATCTGACATGGATGTCCAGCTGCTTCTGTTTCCAAGTCATTCAATGATTCGTCAAAAAGCATGACATATTCAGTCTGTGATTTCACTCTTTTTTCAGTTCTGACAGAAAAAAAAAAAAGCAATGCCAAAAGTTGCAAGATATCTACTTTTGGTTTCCCCACACTGGTAGTTCGTTGCAATCGAGGAACATGGAAACATTGCTGCAAACAGTCTCGCGATGTCTTCAGCAGATCGGAAACTGTGATGATTGTTGATGGCATGAATCGTCCACACCACTTCAGCTTTCAACACATCTGTCCCACTTGCTGTTATTGTGGATTGGCCGACGATCCTTCTTCTTGATGTAATGCCTACAATCATCAGGTTGATGATTTTGGCATACTAAAAACTAGGTCTGTGCAGCGGGAGGGGGGGGATGGGGGGGGGTAGGGGGAGCTAACTGGGAAGGGGGGGGAGGAGGGGGGGGGGGGGGGGGGGGATGGTACTGAGGAAAGGGTCTGACCCGATGTTGATGAATTTGATGATTGCCGACAAAGCTTGTAAGACTAACGACCGGCCTACTCGCTTTTTCCGATTCCACGTATTTTTTTTCCTCTTTCTGTGACTTGCAACCGCCAATTCACCCACTGCCCAAACATCAACGGTCTCTTTGCACACTTTACAGAAAAACGCACGTTTGTTGTTGTCTCTGCATTCAGTGATCCAGCTTCGATATTCTTCCTTCTGTAACCACAACGGATCAAATGCCCAATTTCCCTTAGGCATGATGACAGATGCAACAGTACTGGACTTCACCGGAAGATGAGGGAGCATGGCGCTCTTTGCTGGAAGTCGAACTGTGCATGCGTAAATGATAACCGACAATTGAATTGCTTCCCTTTGAAATTTAAAGGGTTTTCAAGGGTCTTCAAGGGGCGTACGAACCCTGCAATATATACAAATTTCTGTTCCTTCCCCTCTCTCATTCAGCTCCATGTCTTCTTCCCTTCAGGGTTCAGGCTGGTTTCTGATTTGGTCAATTCCCTGGCTTTCGCTGAACATTTCCAGCAGAATCTTTATTTATCCAGTCTCTTTTTTTTTTTCAAATACTCCTGGCTTAATATCAGTGTTGTGTAACTTTGTTATTATTGAGCAGTTTAGAATGTCCTCAATACTTACAAACATGCTCTCTCAATATAAACTACATGCCTTGTTTGATTTTTAAAACCAGCCAGAAGTCAGGGCTTCCATGTCAGAAACAAATGGAGAAATGCCAAACAATGCAACTGAAAAAAATTACACAGGTTTAAATCATGTACGGAGATGACAAAACAGAAATACAAAAAAATAAAACAATGTATAATGAATTTACACTATACTTGATCTCGTTTGCATCAGGCATAAGTCACCAAAACAACATAGCTAACGTTTTAGTGCTGAGGATTCCATATAGTTTTTTCATGCTGAAAAAATAAGGTGTAAAGCAGTTCTGTCAAAGGTGAAATGAAAGTGATAAATTGAAACAAAACACCTAATTTTTTCCCTTTTCACTGACATATGGTATACAACTCTGAGTGAGGTTTATCACTGGTAACATTTTTGCATAGGAGACCATTTTAATCCGATCCCTTGGGTAGCCCCATTCTGTCTTTCATGCCTCTTGTCTAAACACACCCCCCCCGTGCATTTACCACCGTATGTATGCCATCTTTCGTACTGGCAGAGGACCTACTTGTCTGCAAAAGACAGAACAGAATTCAACATGCATGCAAGTTTCATTGGTTGTTGTCTTTGGTGCCTTCTCTCACAAGATCCGGATCTTGAGTCTCATCTGAAGTTAGTTACAAAGCAAGGTGACTGAAGGAAATTGAAGCCATTTTTAAAAAAAAGAAAAGTTACTGGATCCACTGGGCAAACTAGACAAACATATTTCAGGACAAAACATGCACTTCTTCAGGTAAAACAAACAACATTTAGGACAATGAAAATGAAGAACTACAATCACTTATCTTCTCATATTCGTTGCAAACTGGGAGTTGTCTTTGACGCTGCTTTTCACTCCCCATTTTGCACCGATTATGAGAAGATAAGTGACTGTTCCTTCTTCGTTTTCATTGTCCTAGATGATGTTTGTTTTTTGCCTGAAGAAGACCAAGAGGTCAAAATGCATTGTGTTTTGTCCTGTAATCTGTTTGTCTAGTTTGTTCACCAGACCAGTAACTTTTCTTTTTAAAAAATTCTCATCTGCAGGATTTTAGCGCGGATTAGGGTGGACAGAAACGTTGGCCCCACGAGGTCAACCCTCTCTTCCCTGGCTTTATCAGACAGGGAGTGGTCAAGGACTCCTGTAAACATGTGTCAGATACTAGACTCTGAAGCACCTACCAGCTTGGCTTTTTCCGCCGCTCGCGCTCCTTCTTGATCTTCTGCAGCTCAGCAACAGCTCGGCTGTGTCGTCTTCATCTTCAGAGTTCTCCTCCTCCTCCTGCTCAGACAGAGAGGGTGCCTCAGCTCAGAACGTGGACACAACAGAAGAAGAACTTGTCTCTTTCTTACAACAACATCAAACAAAAAAAAACGCCTCATCCCTTACACTGCCAGCAACAGAAGTATAACAGCAGTGTGCCACTGAAGTAATCTGAGAGGGCGTCTGCTTCACATTTCAAATGATCACACAGGGCTTTTTTTTAAGAGCTGTCACCATAGACAGAACACAAAGCCCTGGCTGTTATTCAACAAAGAAACACAAGGCCAGACACGCATCATACAGCTGTCTACAAAATACTGACCTCAATTCATAACATGGCAGGTCAGTTACTGATTTCCTGAAGGCCCACAAAACTAGGTCCAGCTGAGGATGACAGTTATTTCTACTTCACCTACAATTCCAGACTAAAAAGAAATTGTAAACATGATAATAAAAATAACCACAGCAAAAAAAAAAAAAAAAAGTCCATAAAGGGTTAAAAGACACTGCAGAACGGACATGATGTAATGGTCATTCTGAACACTGTTTACAAATCACTATCCATTTGCCAAGCCAAATGGTTTGCAGCCCAGACAAAAAGCAGAAACTCAACTGACTGACTGACTGTAAAGGCCCATATCAGAGCTGTCACCGTGTTGAACTCAAAAGGCATTACAACAAACCAAAAGATAAACAATACAAATACAAAATCATTCTTACAACCCTTTGAAAATACACATCCTAAAACAACGAAAATTGTTGAAAATCTTCCATAAAATGTTAGATCAGATGAAAAAAATACTGATCTTTTTCAGACATCCACAGATCACATCAGGTGGGACATCTCTGAACAAGTTTTCATGCAGTCTGCTGTAAAGTGTTTACGTATCACATCATGCAAGTTCCAACACTCCGAAAGAATATGTTTCACTGTAAGTGGTACATGACATAAATGCACCACAGAGCTTTTCCGCCTTTTAAAAGTTAAGAATACGTGTAAAAAATGAGTGGCTTATGCGCAAATGGCACAAGACCATTTCTTCTTTATGGCCGACCCTGGAACATGCTAAAAAACTCTTTTAAGGTTTGGGCGGACTGGGAACAGTTAGTTATCCATCTGTGAGTTTCATTTTCCTTGCCAGAGGACTTTGATGTAAGCCTGGGCTCTGGGTTTCAGATCAATCTGCTCAACTCTTTCCTAGTGCCAGTGCTGGAAAGTCAATGCACTGTCAAGTGATTCGGTAATGCCCCTCCTCAGATGCAAAGAAGCTGTTACTGTTGTTGTTTTTATCCCTTCTCTCTCTTCTTCAATACACACATACAAATATTACACTTTTTTCAACAATGATACAGACTATTCCACTTTGCTGTTGGGGAACTTCTCGCCAGAAGTCAGCGTTTCCAAATGATTAGAATCATGCTTGCATAACTGAGATTGATCACTTTAACTTTCAGAAGCTAATCATATTCTTGCTGAACTTATTTTTTAATGCTGACAAACCAGTCAACTGTTCCTACATAACAAAACAAACCAAAAGAAAGGGAAACTGGATTTCACCATCAGCATGAACACATTACACACTGCTGCTTATAAGGAATGTCTTATGAGGCATCAGGTACTGATGCCTTCGTGCACGCGTGTGTGTGTGTGTGTGTGTGTGTGTGTGTGTGTGTGTGTGTGTGTGTGTGTGTGTGAGAGAGAGTGTTCATACTGCATAGGTCTGATGTCAGCACTCTAAGCAACAATTTCAGAAAGATGTGCAAATACAAGTACAGTAGTGTCTTGTTACAGACGCAGGCTTGTGGGCAGAACATTTGTTGAACATGAAAACTACTCCTAGCACAAATGTCACCCTCAAAGCCAGGTTTCAGTGACAGCCTTTTTAGATTTTTATACTGAACTCAATATCTATACTCTATCAGTCCTGTCTACCATATCATTATATGCTTTGTGTGAGATGAAAAGAGAGGAACAGATAAAGAGCGCATGAATACGTGTTTTGAATCTTGGTGTGTGTGTGTGTGTGTGTGTGTGTGTGTGTGTGTGTGTGTGTGTGTGTGTGTGTGTGTAAATGTGTGTGTGTGTGT
This sequence comes from Conus betulinus, assembly GCA_016801955.1. Taxonomy (NCBI): domain Eukaryota; kingdom Metazoa; phylum Mollusca; class Gastropoda; order Neogastropoda; family Conidae; genus Conus; species Conus betulinus. Next base: position 99,342 of record JADBJO010003613.1, on the reverse strand, counting down.
GTGTGACAGAGAGATAGACTAAGAGAGAGAGAAATCTATGCTGTTGATATGACTAAGAGAGAAATTTTTTACTGTAATATGACTTCAGCACAATGTATTCCAATACTGCTAAGTGTGAGACAGAAAAAAAAAGTGACAATCAATACTAGAGAAAGAGCGAGAGCGAGAAAGAGAGAGAGGGACAGAGAGAGGATTTTGATCAAAGATTTTCACTCTCTTCATCAACATACCTGCCATCCTCTCCCCCATCCCCTTATTCACTCCATCCCATCCCCACCCCCACCAGCTCCGAACGCTACTGCTCACCTCATCATCATCATCATCATCCAGAGGATCATCAGCATCTAGGTTAGCGGCAGGGATCTGCTCCAGACGAGGCCTCTTGCTGCTGCTGCTGCTGGAGGCATCTGAAGGCAGACACACCAGGCAAAGACATCACATCCCACACCTGTTCACCCTAAATCTGCTTCTGCTCTACTGCTCAATGATAATCAGTGTGCCTTTTTTCTGCAAAGACTGCACAACATTCCACATTTCTGTAAAAGCAGGAGGGAGAAGCGAGGTCCTTCATTTTGTTTTCACCTGCCATCACACTGCAGACGTTTCTTGCCAGTAGTAGACACCTGATCTTGTTCTGATTACGATGAAACAGGTTCTTTCTGATACAAACTACTTTCAAACCCGTTTCATCAGCACACTCTTGGCACATGCTCATGCTCTCTCGCTGGTTTTTTGACATTACAGGGTATGTCATCAAAGAAATGGACACTGCAAAATGCGATTTCATGCGCAGAAGTTAGCTAGAATTGTCACTCTTTGGTCAAAGCCTCCGCCGCCGCAGTTATTTTCCCAGAGTTCAATCACTGCTCAAGAACTTTGTATCCAGAATCTTTTTTGACGTATTTCTTTACAATTCATCGCATTTGTTGTATTTTTGCCAAACCTGTGTACAACATATGGCGAAATCATAGGGGTAAACAGGCCTGCACATCACTAGGACTCCAGCATACAGACACCAGGACAGCGCTGAATCTTACCAAACTCGCCCTGAATCACCACTTCTAGCAAAACAGGAGCACCGCTGCTTCACTGCAGCCACGCCCACCACACTTTACATCATTACAGAGGGGGTTTTTTTTTCTTTCATTTTAAAAAGTACATACCAGTAATTTACTTCAGAAATCGCCCCAGAAAAGACTGTTAAGAGGAGCAAGAAGTGTAAAACTGAAGAAAGATGACTCCAACCTATAAAACTTTTGATGGGATGTTGTCATCAGGAACATGCTGTATGGGGCACTGCCTTTTTAGAATCTGTTTTAGGGTTTGAAAGTTTGTCTAGGGCACTGACAGTTATATCCCCCACGACTATATACAAAATATTTATCAAACTCAAAAATCACACTGCACTCATCTTGAAGTAAGATGCATTTTTCAATGTATCAACATATACTGTTGACTGGCAACCACCAAGGATTTTGTTTTCTTGATCTTGGATCCAACATCCGTGGGCTCTCCAGTTTGGCTGTCTTTTTCCATACCCAACTTCTGACTGTCTTTTCCATACCCAACTTCTGACTGTCTTTTTCCATACCCAACTTCTGACTGTCTTTTCCATACATACCCAACTTCTGACTCAGAACGAGTTTCTGTCAACATCCGCGTGCTGTCCAGTTTGGCTGTCTTTTCCATACCCAACTTCTGACTCAGAACGAGTTTCTGCCAACATCCGCGTGCTGTCCAGTTTGGCTGTCTTTTCCATACCCAACTTCTGACTCAGAACGAGTTTCTGCCAACATCCGCGTGCTGTCCAGTTTGGCTGTCTTTTCCATACCCAACTTCTGACTCAGAACGAGTTTCTGCCAACATCCGCGTGCTGTCCAGTTTGGCTGTCTTTTCATACCCAACTTCTGACTCAGAACGAGTTTCTGCCAACATCCGCGTGCTGTCCAGTTTTGGCTGTCTTTTCCATACCCAACTTCTGACTCAGAACGAGTTTCTGCCAACATCCGCGTGCTGTCCAGTTTGGCTGTCTTTTCCATACCCAACTTCTGACTCAGAACGAGTTTCTGCCAACATCCGCGTGCTGTCCAGTTTGGCTTCTTTTCCATACCCAACTTCTGACTCAGAACGAGTTTCTGCCAACATCCGCGTGCTGTCCAGTTTGGCTGTCTTTTCCATACCCAACTTCTGACTCAGAACGAGTTTCTGCCAACATCCGCGTGCTGTCCAGTTTGGCTGTCTTTTCCATACCCAACTTCTGACTCAGAACGAGTTTCTGCCAACATCCGCGTGCTGTCCAGTTTGGCTGTCTTTTCCATACCCAACTTCTGACTCAGAACGAGTTTCTGCCAACATCCGCGTGCTGTCCAGTTTGGCTGTCTTTTCCATACCCAACTTCTGACTCAGAACGAGTTTCTGCCAACATCCGCGTGCTGTCCAGTTTGGCTGTCTTTTCCATACCCAACTTCTGACTCAGAACGAGTTTCTGCCAAACATCCGCGTGCTGTCCAGTTTGGCTGTCTTTTCCATACCCAACTTCTGACTCAGAACGAGTTTCTGCCAACATCCGCGTGCTGTCCAGTTTGGCTGTCTTTTCCATACCCAACTTCTGACTCAGAACGAGTTTCTGCCAACATCCGCGTGCTGTCCAGTTTGGCTGTCTTTTCCATACCCAACTTCTGACTCAGAACGAGTTTCTGCCAACATCCGCGTGCTGTCCAGTTTGGCTGTCTTTTCCATACCCAACTTCTGACTCAGAACGAGTTTTGCCAACATCCGCGTGCTGTCCAGTTTGGCTGTCTTTTCCATACCCAACTTCTGACTCAGAACGAGTTTCTGCCAACATCCGCGTGCTGTCCAGTTTGGCTGTCTTTTCCATACCCAACTTCTGACTCAGAACGAGTTTCTGCCAACATCCGCGTGCTGTCCAGTTTGGCTGTCTTTTCCATACCCAACTTCTTCTGACTCAGAACGAGTTTCTGCTGCCAACATCCGCGTGCTGTCCAGTTTGGCTGGCTGTCTTTTCCATACCCAACTTTCTGACTCAGAACGAGTTTCTGCCACATCCGCGTGCTGTCCAGTTTGGCTGTCTTTTCCATACCCAACCCAACTTCTGACTCAGAACGAGTTTCTGCCAACATCCGCGTGCTGTCCAGTTTGGCTGTCTTTTCCATACCCAACTTCTGACTCAGAACGAGTTTCTGCCAACATCCGCGTGCTGTCCAGTTTGGCTGTCTTTTCCATACCCAACTTCTGACTCAGAACGAGTTTCTGCCAACATCCGCGTGCTGTCCAGTTTGGCTGTCTTTTCCATACCCAACTTCTGACTGACTCAGAACGAGTTTCTGCCAACATCCGCGTGCTGTCCAGTTTGGCTGTCTTTTCCATACCCAACTTCTGACTCAGAACGAGTTTCTGCCAACATCCGCGCGTGCTGTCCAGTTTGGCTGTCTTTTCCATACCCAACTTCTGACTCAGAACGAGTTTCTGCCAACATCCGCGTGCTGTCCAGTTTGGCTGTCTTTTCCATACCCAACTTCTGACTCAGAACGAGTTTCTGCCAACATCCGCGTGCTGTCCAGTTTGGCTGTCTTTTCCATACCCAACTCTGACTCAGAACGAGTTTCTGCCAACATCCGCGTGCTGTCCAGTTTGGCTGTCTTTTCCATACCCAACTTCTGACTCAGAACGAGTTTCTGCCAACATCCGCGTGCTGTCCAGTTTGGCTGTCTTTTCCATACCCAACTTCTGACTCAGAACGAGTTTCTGCCAACATCCGCGTGCTGTCCAGTTTGGCTGTCTTTCTTTTCCATACCCAACTTCTGACCAGAACGAGTTTCTGCCAACATCCGCGTGCTGTCCAGTTTGGCTGTCTTTTCCATACCCAACTTCTGACTCAGAACGAGTTTCTGCCAACATCCGCGTGCTGTCCAGTTTGGCTGTCTTTTCCATACCCAACTTCTGACTCAGAACGAGTTTCTGCCAACATCCGCGTGCTGTCCAGTTTGGCGGTCTTTTCCATACCCAACTTCTGACTCAGAACGAGTTTCTGCCAACATCCGCGTGCTGTCCAGTTTGGCTGTCTTTTCCATACCCAACTTCTGACTCAGAACGAGTTTCTGCCAACATCCGCGTGCTGTCCAGTTTGGCTGTCTTTTTTCCATACCCAACTTCTGACTCAGAACGAGTTTCTGCCAACATCCGCGTGCTGTCCAGTTTGGCTGTCTTTTCCATACCCAACTTCTGACTCAGACGAGAGTTTCTGCCAACATCCGCGTGCTGTCCAGTTTGGCTGTCTTTTCCATACCCAACTTCTGACTCAGAACGAGTTTCTGCCAACATCCGCGTGCTGTCCAGTTTGGCTGTCTTTTCCATACCCAACTTCTGACTCAGAACGAGTTTCTGCCAACATCCGCGTGCTGTCCAGTTTGGCTGTCTTTTCCATACCCAACTTCTGACTCAGAACGAGTTTCTGCCAACATCCGCGTGCTGTCCAGTTTGGCTGTCTTTTCCATACCCAACTTCTGACTCAGAACGAGTTTCTGCCAACATCCGCGTGCTGTCCAGTTTGGCTGTCTTTTCCATACCCAACTTCTGACTCAGAACGAGTTTTCTGCCAACATCCGCGTGCTGTCCAGTTTGGCTGTCTTTTCCATACCCAACTTCTGACTCAGAACGAGTTTCTGCCAACATCCGCGTGCTGTCCAGTTTGGCTGTCTTTTCCATACCCAACTTCTGACTCAGAACGAGTTTCTGCCAACATCCGCATGCTGTCCAGTTTGGCTGTCTTTTCCATACCCAACTTCTGACTCAGCGACGAGTTTCTGCCAACATCCGCATGCTGTCCAATTTGGCTGTCTTTTCCATACCCAACTTCTGACTCAGAACGAGTTTCTGCCAACATCCACGTGCTGTCCAATTTGGCGGTCTTTTTCATACCCAACTTCTGATTCAGCACAAGTTTCTTGCAGCCGGTTTCATGCCATTTTTCTGCATGAGTGAACACACTTCCACCACTTGCATCACGACTGCCATTCCTGCCAGTCCCAAAAAGGGGCAAAACATCTGATGTGAACCAAAGACACCCTGAAAGGAAATGGTAGGTTTCACGGTCAGAAAGATTGTCGTTTTCTTTTCCACCTGCCCATGTAATACCTGGGTATTTGAGACCTAGAAACTACATGCAGTTTGTAGCACTACATTGTAGGTTTGTATCATATAAACACAGCCACGTTATTTCAGAACAGAAAAAAAAAGGAAATCCTACCTCTATGTTTGTCTCTCTTCTCCCGAGCTGAACGCTCCCAGTTTTCCAGCTCACGACGGAAGTCACGGCCACGCAGTTCTTCAGTGGTGCCCTGGCCCTCCTGTCTGCAAAGTAGATCACAACATGAAGGATGAGAATAGCTTAGCTCAGCTGACACAAAGTTAAAAGATTTCTGGAAAAAAAATTTCAAAAGCTTTTTAAGGACTTTTCAAGCACTTAAAAAAAAAATCAATGACTTACTTCAAGGATAATGTCAAGAAAAAATATCATGAAATACTAACACAAATTAAATTACCCACTGTCTAAGACATTTTTGTGTATGCGGCAAAAGACCCTTATTTTGTCTCCACCTGGTGAGAGAGTGAGAAACAGACACAGGCAAAAAAACATAAAGAGAGTGAGACAGGGTTACCATAGCAAGAATTAAAAAGATTTTGTCCTTGCTCTGTTTTTTTTTTTTTTTTTTTTTTTAGTCACCAAACTTGAATTCATCATTTGATAAAAGGCTGGGAATCAAGAGATATTGTAAACCTGATCATGTTTCAAGCCTAATATCTCCGTCATTACATTCGCAAGCAAAGTGGTCCTGGATTCTACAAAGACATCAGGACCTCCTTGATTTTATTCTCACTCATTTCATCAAAGATCTCCTACCTCTTCCTTTCCTAATTCCACACGATGACAGACATTCACAGCATAAGTCAGATCTATCAATTGCCATAACTGTCATAAATTTAAAAAAAAAGAATAAAATGTAAATGACAGCTCAACTTTTATGCCATCTGAAAACAGTAATAATAACAAACAAACAAACAAAGAAAAAAAACAGCAACAACAACAACAAAAAAAAGAAAAAACCAATGAAAGAAGAATTCTGCCCTGCAGTTATGGCATCAAACGATTAACTGGAATTCTACAGTCATCTGTACGGTGCGCATTCCACTCTCTTCTCACAGTACCTGTACTTCAGCTTGGTGTGAGCCGGCAAGTCCCGGCTGGAGTACTGCTTTGACAGAGCGCTCAAATCCCCCTCTCCTTTGCCTCGGCCACCTCGAGCCGTGTCCCATGTCGGGCGTGCAGCGGTAGTCATCTCGATGTGCTAAACTGCCGTCAGCAGATCTGCACAGGTCACAAGTCAAACTTAGGCAATGGCTTACTTTCATGAAGCGCATGCATGCACACTTCATAAAGATCAGAAGAAACCCTTCAAAGACACGCTCAAAACATCCTGGAAAGCATTCAACATCAACCTTGACACATGCAAACAAACTGCTATGGATCAAGCTAGATGGCGCTGCTCTATGCGCAAAGGTGCGGATTCATGTGGAGAAAGGAGGAAAGCTGCAGTGCAAAAAAAAAGACGGGCTAGGTAATCCCCATGCCAATAATCAAGGACTGGTCTCCCACATTGCCTATCTAAGCTCTCATCGCACATTCTGTGCACGCACTGGCTTGATCAGACACCTCCATATCCACAAATCATTCCTCCCCCGCCACCCACCCCCGATCTCTAGATGACTGAAGTGGTCCTCATCGATTTGACGGACAAACAGCAACACCTGCAGGTGTGTTAAGTACACAAATATGGACCAGGCATATGCACAGGAATCCACAGAAAAACAATTCTATGTGTTAAGTGCAAGAAGATAGACCTGACATTTGTACAAGTTGAAACCACAGGTACAGATACAGGTTAACCTTAACCCCAAACACACAGGCACTGCTCAGCCTTCACGCTTGCATCTGTTGTGGACAGTTCTTTCAGGGGTGGGACTCTCCTTAAAGGAAAAAAGAGGAAACAGTCGGGGGGGGGGGGGGGGGGGGGGGGGGGGGGGGGGGGGGGGGGGTGGCTTTTGAGACTGAAATTAACAAACCAACATTTTTTTTTTTTTTACACAAAAAGCTATGAAAATCAACTATACTTACTGTCTTTCACAACTTGGACCAAGTGTGGAGCTTGACATCTTGCTTTAATTTTGTGTGCCATTAGGTTGAAAAGGAACTCCTCTCATCTACACTTGGTCCAAGTTGTGAAAGACAGTAAGTATAAATGAAACATTTTCTCCACGTGAAACGCCATTTTGAAGATCACAAAACCGGAAGGAGAAAGTTACCAAGTTAACTGCGAATCCAAGCCGTTTAAGAATTTCAAATAGTTTGTGCATAAATGATACCCGATGTTTTTGAAGACATGAATCACAGATTGCTCCTGCGGAACTGACACGCTCAGACGCTGTTACGTGGAATGAACAAGGATCTACCACGGAAATCTGCGGATCTGATGAAAAAAATCCCACCCCTGTTCTTTAGAGCAGCACCCCAATGAGTACTCTTCTTAGAGTTTGAAGAAAAATAATTAAAATTTTTAGCTGAACGCGAAAAAAAGCGCTCTGATTTCTGGTTAAATAAATGTGAAACAAAGAATTATGTCATTTCTCTGGCTTATTTATTCTAATTTCTATTCCAGCATTAGCAGTGGTGGTAGCAGTTAATAAGTATCAGTAATAGTTGTAGAAGCACTGGACCTATTGAGAGGGACTGGCAATAAACTGCATAGGGTTTCTACTAATTCTAGTCTTTCTTGCATGTACCATTATGTAATGAATACACAGAAAAAATACATTACTTTGTTGGCCCTTTATTCAAATTGTCATTGTACTTAGTCCACTCCATATGCTGGTCATACTATGATTAACACCTGAAAATTTACTTTTTTTTGGTGGTCCCGGTTTTAGAAAGAGTTTGTATTTTGTGCATTTTAAATCTCTTGTTACTGTATGAACATTTTTCTTAAAATTTGTGTTTCATAACAATATTTTCATTATAGTATCTGGTATTACCACACTAAAAATAGCCAGAAATAACCTACCTTCTCCAAATCGACTCATGTAGTTCACTCAGTCCATTGGAAATGTTTTTTAAAGTCTGTATAAATGTACAAATTTACTAATTTAGTATCTGTAACTTCTTTCTTTAGTAAAAGATGAACATTAGGGTGACTCATCAAGTCTTGATCTTGATCTTGATCTTGATTGTTGAGACGTTTGAGGCCTGGTTAGGCCAGTTCGTCTTTCCTGGAGGTAATCCAGAATGCTTAATTTGGCATGCGTGTGACTAGTGGCAGCAATCTGGATCATAGACTGTAGGCAGGTTTGCCCAGTGGGCATCCAACCTGCACTTGAAAACTGACATGGTAGGTGCCGTGACAACACTGTCCAACAAGCTGTTCCAGGTGTTGATGACTCACTCGGAGAGGTAGGAACTGCTTACGTCGAGCATACAATGTGTTTTATTCAACTGAAGACTTGTTTCCTCTTCTCTCTCTGCTTACTGCAAGTGCGAACTGTGGCTGATCTGTCTTGTAGACACCATGAACGTATTTATATGTGTCAATCATGTCACACGTTTTCTTCGGTGCTCAAGACTGGGAAGCTTCAAAACGGCAAGTCATTCTGCATACGGCTTCTCTTTCAATGAACCTTTTAGCTTGGTTGCATGGCGTTGCACATCCTCAATGTCTCTGCAGAGGCTCTTTGAGTGTGGATTCCATACAGTGTGCCCATATTCCACCAGTGGTCGGACCAGCGACTTGAAGAAGATAGTCAAACGAGCGTTGTATGATGCCAACAACCTTGTTCGCCTTTGCTGTGATGCTCGCGACATGCACCTTGAAGTCAAGCTTTTTGTCGATCTGGACGCATAAGTCCTTCTCCACATCACTTTCAGCATGGGCCAAGTTGTAGTCATCTCCTCGGTTAGTCTTCCCTCTCATGTAATAGACTGCCTCTGACTGCTGCTGTTCCCAAACTTCAATACACTGCACTTCTCAGGATGAAATCTGAGTAACCAGTCTCTCGACCACTTAGTTCTATTCATAACTTTTAGTTTTATAAACTCAACCAGTGTGAAAAAAAGCACAAAGCTGCACAAGATTTCTTGAAATTTAAATTAAAGCCACTAGTTTCTCTGTTTAAGTTTCATATCATTCATTTAGAATGGCAATTTTTAAATCAAATAAAATGCTAAATCCAAATCAAATGCAGGGATGTCACAAGAAATTTAAGTGATAGGCTGTTTATTTAGCCTGAACCACACAATTCTTTAAACCCTTTTCAATGTTTTTCATTTTGGAAATCTGGCAAAAGAAGCCATTTGCTTCCAACAATGTTTTGCAGCTTGACCTTAACTGAATGCACCCATAGCATCCATTTAAGTTGCAAACCCATATGATGAATCAGATTCTTGTATAAATTGCTTGCATCTTTGCTCACATCCCTGATAATAATAATAATAATAAAAAAATAATAAAAAGCTCCTGCCAATAGGCCAGCTGCACAGCAACCTTTTTAGTACTGTGTCTGTTCATCCTTTGTTTCCATTGTGTTTTCAATGTTGTTGTCCTGCCTAAAGAAGACCCTTTAGGTCAAAACGTGATGGGTCTGATTTGTAATGCACTCCACTTAGCAGCGCAGTAATTCTTTTCTTGCTTTATTATGTTTCAGTTCTGCCTGTGTGCAGTCATCCCAGTTTGAAATCATACATGGAGCATCAGAAGTTGACATAACGGTCTACACGATCAGTTCACAGTGAAGACTAATCTTTAATCAATTTGGTAGTGAAGCATGTAAAAATGCTACCCTCTAGTAGACTTGACAAAGTAAAGAATCCCTTGCTGTATTGAAAATATCGGCCCCATACATGTTGCCTTCATTCTCCTTCAGTTTTAAAGTTTTTTTTTGAGCAAAGTATTTATTAAAATAAAGCCAAATACTCACCTAACTAACGGAAGAAGAATGATGATGAAGACCAGACTGGAAGCTGATGAATGACTTAACATAAATAATATCTTCAGCCAGCATCCAGGCAAAGTAATTCACCTGCCGTGCTGGGAAGGCGCGCTTCAAGAACAATACTAAAAAAACTGCTGAACTAGATGGAGAGGGACAAACTAGAGGACTTTCTAGAAAATAATGATGATGCAACTGAACTAATACAACTAACCCATCAAGAAAGCCCATAAGCGCAACTCCACAAAAAAAAATATAAATAATGCACCAATTATAATACCCTGAATACAGTCCTCAGCAGCAGAAACCTTTTTTTTCTTTCTTTTTTATTCTCAACCGTTCTAAATCTGACCCACAATCACTGCTCCCTCACGTGCACTTCGGTGCACACACAACATCAGTCACAAAAATGCATTTTTCAAAACTACAATTAAAGACAAAGCGAAAACCTACACAGCAGCGAGCAAAATCAGTCAATAAAAAATATTTAATTGAAGTGACAGTATAATTTGTGAACATGATGATAATCACATGCTTTTAAAGTGATGTAAATTACAATCAAAAATTTTCTCTTTCTCTCTCCCTCTCTCTTACAAACACGGGTAAAAAAAAAAAAAAAAAGCCGAAATCTGAAAATTAAGATTAAATAGGCATACTACAGTACGAAAAAATAAATACGACAACCACGCCACGTACCTCAGGATCCTTGTTTTCGTTTAAGTATTTTTTCGTTGAGTATGTGTGCTCGAGTTGCACAGAAAATGAAATACTTCGTCAGGAAAACCAGAGACGTGAAAGACGTCTATGGGAAAACGAATTACTCTTCAAGCGGAAGGGCAGCCATTTTTAATAATCTCTAATGATTTTTTCAATCTATACACAAACTTTATGTTTACAATAAAGAAAAACTGTTACAATCAGCATAATAATTATTTCATTTCATATAAAACATATGTATGGAGAATTTGCGATGAAATAGACACTTACTCGATTTTACAAGTAATAAAGCTCAAGTTAGAGATTATTACTTTGCATATACATTCAGCAACCTCGTCGCCGTTTTTTTCTTTCATCCACGATCACAGTGGTGATGAGCGTTGATAATAGCGACAGGAGCCAAGAGGCGAGGGGAACAAAGAAACGGGCTCTAGATTCTTTTTAACAATATGGCTATTTCTGTAAGCTCTTGTGCTCAGTGCCGCATACCTGTCATGACACCTTTTACGGTGTGTGTGTGTGTGTGTGTGTGTGTGTGTGTGTGTGTGTGTGTGTGTGTCTTTCATATAGCGTCTGTCCACTATTCGTGATATTAGACGAAAAAAAAAAAAAAAAGTGAATGTGTATGGAAGTAATTGCGAACGTGCACATAATGTGTGCATGTGTATATGTATGTATGGGTGCGCGTGCAATGTGTGTGTGTGTGTGTGTGTGTGTGTGTGTGTGTGTGTGTGTGTGTGTGTGTGTGTGTGTGTGTGTGTGAATATCTTTACATAAGTGAAGATTAACATAAAATAAAATACTTAAAACCAGCAACTAACTAATCAGTTAAAGTCAAAACGCATGAAAAAAGTAAAAAAAATATCCTTTGCTTCCCCCCACCTCCCCCCATCCCCACCATGTATTATCCACCCCACCCCCTTTCTTTCTCCTCCCCCGCAAATAAAGTTAATAAAAATGTTATAAGTATTTTCCAATAGGGGTGCGTTCTAAATGTACAAAGAATTCATACGTTAAAGCTGGTGCCTCAAAAATAGCCTTTGCAGTATTTTGCTTCAATATTGGATTGGTTTTTTTTTTTTTTTCATATACTGCATAAAACAATATGATCTGGAGTAATTTTGTTTCCACATAAGCAAACTACGTTTTTTTGTTTTAAAATGCATTAAGTTTCCACCTGTACATTAATGACAGTAATTTTTTTTATTACAGTTAAAATTCTCTTTAATTCTTTTAATATCAAGCTGTTCTTTATTGACGTAATCTACCAGTAGAAAGAAACTCGTGGAGAGCGTGGCAGCAGAGAGTCCTCAGAAGTGTCCTCAGAAGTCCTCCAGCAAGTGTTTCGGCCCTTATCTCCTGACATTCTAGGGGGGGTTGGGCCACACACCCGGTTCATGACTCCGGATGTCCCTCTGCTGCCCCTTTTTTCCCATCTTGGGACGAGCCACGGCTGGGATTCGAACCCATGCCGCTCTGGACATGCTCATTTCCACTTATTGACTCGCGCACTAACCACTGAGCCACTGGGACACCTGATATTTGTAGGAAAGTTAAGCCTTATGAAGTTCACTTTTGTTCCTCCTTGACCAGATCCAGCTTGAACACCTCTCTGCTGCTTCTGCCATTGCTTTCAGGGCTCTGGTTTTTTCCCTCCCTGCAACTGAGAGCTGTTTCATGAGGCTGTATGCAGACGTTCCTACAAACCCCCTAGCTCCAATTTCTGCAGTGAGGACTTTGACCTGATAGCCTTCTCTCCTCAGGCTGTTTGCCAGATCAGCATACTTTTCAGTCTTGTAGATTTGAGCTGCTCCATTCTGTTCTCATATGGCACCGTGAGCTCGATCATGATCAGCTGCTTGGTTGACTGAGAGTGGACTACTATGTCTGGTCTCATGCCACTCTTGCTGATGATCTGTGGGTAACTCTTCCATTCTGGGAGGTCTGCAGTGCACTCCCAGTCATCTGCCCCGTCCAGTAGACTCTGCTTGCATGTTCTGAGTGGTACTGTTGTTCTTGGCCATGATTCGCTGCCTCCTGCCGTGAAGAATGTTGCGGGTGCTTTTGGAGTCCTGATTTTCCCTCTTGTGGTGTTGGTACTAGCCCAGACTACTTGTACAATCTCTTTGAGCACTTGGTTGTGCCTCCATGTGTACCTTCCTTGAGCCAGGGCTACGTAATCTACCATACTATATTCGAAAGCTTTCCAGATATGTGACTTCACTAAGTTACACAGTTCATGTGTTGATAAGGGAAAATCAAAAAGTTCTGAATCAAAACTATTTTTGGCTCCACGTTTAGCTGCCCTGTCTACTTTTTCATTATATCGTGTGTGTGTGTGTGTGTGTGTGTGTGTGTGTGTGTGTGTGTTGTTGTTGTTTTCTTTTGTTTTTATCCCTGGCACTGCTGGAATTCGAATCATTAACTTTTGCAGGGGTGGGCATCTCAAAGTGTTGTCTTTTTAGACGGATCTCCCTGGAGCAGGGGCGACTATCCCCAACCAGGGTCCCCAGATGGCGGAGAGGGGGATGACCCCAGAAATGAGTGTTAGCTGCGATGTAAGTCAGGCTTGCCTAGTCGAATCACACTTACCAGTGCACAGACGTTTGCAGTACTAAAACAGAGGCTCATGAATGATTCAAAGTCTATCATATCAATACGTGTATTACAAATCTTTGGCCCTCGCTGCTTTGTGCCGCTCAATGTAGTCGTTTTTCTTTCAATGCATTCTGAGTATTTCAGACACCTGTGGTTGCTCGGGATTTTTTTTTTTTTTTTTTTTTTTGTTGTGTTGTTTTTTTTCCATTTTTACCGTATTCATTAATCGTTTCAATCATTCTGGAATCAGGTCTAGTTGCAAAGTGAAATGACTGCAGGCGGAAATCCAAACAAATCTTAAATAAATGTCAGCGAACCGCCTAACGCCTTTTTTCCTTGCGCTGAACACAGAAGCGATCAAAGCTGTGTGCATTTTCGTTATTTGTTTCATTTTTGTTGCACCTGAAGAAGACCTAAGGGGTCGAAACGCGTTGTGGTTTTGTCTTGTGACTCGTTTGTCCACGTTTCTCTGGGCGGTTCGCTGACATTTATTCAAGATTTATTCTGGAATCAGTAAAACCAGCAAAGCAGTCAGATATGTAGGACATTTCTGTCTTATACCTTGAAAAGTCACTGAATCTATCCAGCTCTCCCAGATAGGGTCAACCGAATATCATTGGTTTCTGTGTATAACTTCTGACAGAATAAATCTTGAATAAGTGTTAGTCTTGTGATTCGTTTGTCTACGTTTTTCTTGGCGGTTCGCTGACATTTATTTAAGATTTGTGTAGATTTCCGCCTGCAGTTGTCTCACTTTGCAACTTGTTCTGACAGAATATTTTGTAATGATCTGTTTACAAGGAAAGGATCCGGTAAGCAAACTACGGGTATACTGTCAACTCAAAGTCGGGTGAAACAATTCCGTATGATTACAGAAAAGTTGAGTATTCACCCATTTACCAGTTTATTTCCTGTTCACGGTGAACAGGATACGCTGAAGACAATTGATGAATAAAATCTGGTGCCTATGAAACCAGAAACAGGAACTCGTTGGTAGCAGGCCATAAAAGAAGGTGCGTTAGGGCTATAAGCAACATTCGAGTATATATACTGGAATAAGCATTTTGTTTTCGGGTAAAAAAAAAAAAAATGCATCACAGAGTTGAACTCCCTCTTTTTTCATAAACACGTCCGGATGGATGCTAGATGGTTTCCAGCAGACAAACTAGAATGAATGGATTGCGATTACATTTGTGAAAGCCCAGGTAGCGGAAAGAAAATGCCACGGGTGAGGTTCCAAGGCCTGAAATTGAATGTCGGATAGGGGTTGGGTCATGTGTTCATGAACTGTGAGTTGTTACGTCTGAGGGATCCTTCCAAATGAATATGAGGATCTAGAAATGGCCATGCTATAATCGCTCGTTCGTAGCTCTCTTTATTATTATTATTATTATTTTTTTTTTATTATATTATTATTATTATTATTTTTTTACAGTTTACGACCATGCTTCGCTTCAAAATACTTCACCGGACAGTGTTTTGGAAACACATTTTCAAATGTGGCGTGTGGCCAGAAGTGGCAAACGCATCTGTTTTGAAGCATGCTGATTGGCTCTGCTTTCATGTGACGTAGGTTTTCCCTCTTCACTTCCGCATGGAGACAGAAACAGAAAGTTGTCTGCATTTGAGTAGGTTGTAGAAGTTAACATCGTGACTAATTGAATAATCATCGATCTACACTGAACACCGTTCTTTTTGACACCATGGTGGTATTAACTCTTGAAAGTTTTATCCGACATATGCCTCATAGAGCATTTGTGAAGCTGTCGTCTCTTTTGGATCCCGGAGGGCTGTGGGAAAAGATGGCAGCCATGATTCCATTGCGACTGGAAGAGTGGGACGATGACAATGCCGACAAGAGGTGCTAGTTCATGACTTTTTAATGGTTTGTTGGCCGTGTGAGTGTTGTCTCTTATGTTAATTCAGCTTTAAAAATCACGATAAATCGTTCCTTTTCCTTTCCATAATCTAAATCTGACATTTGGCATATATACTTGTAGTTTTCGATGTTGAAAGATCTTTCTAAAATCGGTTCATCGCTCTATTGATGTGACATACAGCTGACTGACGTAATGGTGGGAAGATTGTCAGTGTCAGTTGAAATTAGTTGTTGGTTCATAGCATTTGGGATTATAAAGCCTGGGATGATCTGACCAATGGGCATCAAGTCTGTTTTTGAATGTATTCAGGGTGGGTGCTGTCACTACTGACACAGGAAGGCTGTTCCACATCATCACCACTCTCACTGAGAAGAAATTGCCTCAGACTTGCCGGCGCACTTGGTTTTTGGCGAGTTTCTTGCTGTGACCTCTGGTCTCACGTCCTGTGTAAGGTTTAAATTGCGGGCTTGTTGCATTTTAGATCCCTGTGACGTACTTGTATGTGTCAATCATGTCGCCTCGGAGCCTTCTGAATTCTAGGCTGGGGAGCTTCAGTTCTCAGAGACGTTCAGGGTAGGGCTTCTCTTTCAGTCTTCCAATAAATTTTGTAGCTCGACGCTGCACGTCTTCCACATCCTGCTGTAGACCTTTCTGCCAGTAGTGTGGGGACCAAACAGAATGTCCATACTCCAGCATTGGCCTAACCAGTGACTTGTAGAGCTGAACAAAGGTACGATCTGAGAGGTAGTCGAAGGATCTTTTGACTACTCATACAATGAATTATTTCCTAATTGAATTTCATACATTCATCACCGAATCACGAGAAAGACCCAGGGATCTTCTGGTAACTTCCATATGTTTCATTTATTTTGTGTTACATTTTCAACTTGTTGAGTTGGAGAAGACAATAAGCTAGGAATATACTGGATTGGGATTCAGAAAAGATGTTGGTCAGCTTGATGGAACATTTTTTTGACAGTATTATCTTGCAGTTTAAATTATCTCATAGTGTACACCTACATTGTATACATGCACACTATTAGGTGATTTAAACTGCAAGATATGGGTGCGCGGACACACACACACACACACACACACACACACACACACACACACACACACACACATACACACACACACACAAACACACAAGCAGTGACACACACTGGCAGAGACAAATGATAGATCTGAAAAGTGAAAGTATTTTTTAGTTACCAGAAGGGATGTGCACTTTTACTAGTTTTAGTAAAAATGATTTGTGATTTGATTCCTAGGTTACTTTTTTTTTTTTTTTTTTTGAGAGGGTTGAAATTGGCGTTAGAATTTGAGGGCTGTGGGAGATACTGATGAGATAGGAACACACATACAGTCCAAAAAACATAATATGCACACACAAAACATGTTTATGCATACACACAGACAACACACACACACACACACACACACACACACACACACACACACACACACACACACACACATGGTTGGGAATCAAAAAGGCAAAGGCACAATTAGCACAGACTAAAAAGGCGCAGACTGAAATAGCACAACAAACAAGTAGGGTAACTCTTACTCCCACAAGAAAACTTAACTCCAAAGGAATGCTGCTTACTACACCAAATCGCCTAGCAGACACAACTGCACAGAGCATACACAACAAACAAGGACACATCCATGGGGATGTAGGCACATGTGGAGTAAGGTACCAAAATAGCGCAGTCTGAAAAAAAAAAAAAAAAAAGCAGCACATCCTAACGTTAGGATTAAATGTATAAATTCATGAACTTAAATTTGACTTGAAATTGATTTTATTCAGACAGGTTGTGAATATCTGGCTTTGTTTCACTCTCTCCATACCTCTTTCCCCTTCTCCCTTCCCCTTGCTCTTTGTCTCTCACTCTCTCTCTCTCTCTCTCTCTCTCTCTCTTGTGTGCGTGTGCATGTTCCTCCCTCTTCTCCCCTTCCTCCAGCAAATCTCTTTGATTTTTACATGTGAGGTAAGTGTTAAAGGTACAGCTATGTAGGAATGATCTAGGGTCTCGGGTTCCATTCGCACAACCATCACAAAAGCTGTGAAGTATAGCACGCAGATTTTTTAAACTTCTGTTTTTTTCTCCTACTTCGGAGGGTTTTTCCCAGCCAAACAAGGAGCATAATACAAAACTCCCCATTTTTCTCTACTAAGAGGGTTTTCCCAGTTTGCCATGTATGATCACGCTGAAAACTGTTGCTTGAGTTTGTTGAAGAGCCTGAATGCTAGTCCACATTGTTCAAAAACCATGTGCAGTAAGATTTGAACTGTTAGTTCCCTCGTCCCTTCCACTTTAACAAGTAAAACAAAACAAGACAATGATCACCTCAAACACAAAACACACTTTTACTGATCTGATACTAAAAGAAAAACTCTGTCAAATTGAAATGAAAAAAAAAAACTGACAGCAATTTGTATTTTTCTTGGTTTTGCTGTTTTGATTCCTTATGATCTGCATGTGCCAGTACCTTATTTGTCCACGAGATTTTTCTCTGTGCTGCCATTGCATTTGGCCTTTTAGTATGTGCTGTTGTTGCTTGTGAAAGGTCTCATTTTTGACAAACCCCCCCCCCCCCCCCATCCCCCCATGTAACATGTGCACACACACATACATATTCACATACATAGACACTCACACACACACACACACACACACACACACACACACACACACACACACACACACACACACACACACACACACACACACACACACACTCTCACTGACTCACTCACTCACACTACACACACACACACACACACACACACACACACACACACACACACACACACACACACACACACACACACAACCATTCTCAAAAGGTCACAGCAAATGTGAGACATGAGGATTTAAAGTTGTCTCTTTTTTTTGTCCCACAGTCTGTCACTGTCAGTCTGGCTGTCTGTATGTCTCTGTTTCTCTCTCACTCAACTGTTGTGATGAAATCATTTGAAAATATCCCAGATTCTTAGAGTGGTGAACAAGATTTTGCTGCTGTCAGCTGTCTCAGTTTTCTTTTCTTTATTGTTGTTTGTTTGCTTGTTTATTTTTTAAAATGTTTTCTTATCATGTCTCAGGAAAATGCATTTGTTGAAAATTCAGTTATCACTTTTGTGTTGTTTAGTGATTAAGCATTACTTTGAATTTGTGTGTGTGTGTGTGTGTGTGTGTGTGTGTGTGTGTGTGTGTGTGTGTGTGTGTGTGTGTGTGTGTGTACACTAGTATTTTCCTTTTTTGTTTTGTTTTTTTGTTTTGGTTAAATATTGAAAGTCAGATTTTGCCACAGGCAGGATGGATGTAGAGGAAAAGTTGTATCAAAACTGAGATGACATGAAAGTGTAGTGTGAATGACCATATTATTAAAGATGTGTTTTTTTTATTGAAATTTTTTTTTTGAAAAATAAATTTTTGATGATCATAAAAGCAGGATAGATGAGTGCCTTTGAATGTTTCAGGTACACCCATCAGCAGATAGGGGTGTTCACTATGATTGGGCAGAAAGTTGGCGTGGGGACCAGTCCGACACAGCGGGTACTGATGGACTGGGGAACAAAAGTGAGATTACTTTTGGTTCTTGACTGATAGTGTGTGTGTGTGTGTGTGTCTGCATGTCTGTGTTTATGTGTATATATGTGTGTGTGTGTGTGTGTGTGTGTGTGTGTGTGTGTGTGTGTGTGTGTGTGTGTGTGTGAGAGAGAGAGAGAGAGTATCCATGTGTGGGTGTGTGTCTGTGTATGAGAGAGGAAGAGTGCTGGAAGGGGTGTAGGGGCTGCATGGTGAGTGTGCACTGGTTGACTTGCTATGTGATGGAATTAATGCAGGCTTGTATTACCTACGCTTGTTAAAAGGTGTGCCTGGAATGGTCAGTGCTTGAAAGGCAAGCTGCTCTCGTCACTCACAGACCGCTAATTATTTCATATGCACACGCATACGCAAGCATGCATGCACTCACACGCACAAATTGCACGCACGTGCACCCGCACACACACACACACACACACACACACACACACACACACACACACACACACACACAATACTTACATAGAGAAAATATGCACGTGCACACACACACACACACACACACACACACACACACACACACACACACACACACACACACACACACACATACATACACACATATTGATAATTCACACTCGCTTTTGTATGCACATCTCACACAGAACACAGGGGCTAATTCAGAACGACTGAGTAACTTCATCATCAGCATAGATCTAAGACATTATCACAAAGGATACCTTACTTTAGCTCCAGTCATACCTATTCTGTGATCATGTTCGACGCTCACGAAAATGACATAACCACTCTGTTGTCAGAAATCATTGTCCGAGATTGTCTCAGGGCCTTGTGACTGCAAAGTAAGTTCTAATTATTGTAAGTTGTCTCATATATCATTGTCCGAGATTGTCTCAGGGCCTTGTGACTGCAACTAAGTAAGTTCATATATCATTGTCTAGATTGTCTCAGGGCCTTGTGACTGCAACTAAGTAAGTTCATATATCAAGATTGTCTCAGGGCCTGTGACTGCAACCACGTAATATATATACGTAACAAGAAAGTAATCAAAAGATGAATAAAGCTAGGTTTTAGATTTGGTCAGTGAAGCTAGTGCTTGTTATTACCACAAAACAAAACCAGACACCTTTACTCCTTCCACTTCCCCACCCACACCCCCTCCGTACCCACTTCCCCACTAAAAAGAAGACTGGGGTAGTTGGTGGTATTACAAGCAAAAAGGAGGGGAAGGGGAGGGAAGGGAAGGGAGGGTGTGTCTGTTTTACTGTCATGGACAATTGAAAATAGGGCATGCAGATAAGAAATTTCTCTCTGTCTCTGTCTGTCTGTCTGTCTGTCTGTCTGTCTGTCTCTCTCTCTCTCTGAGAGTGCTTTGGTATTATGGACACTTAAAGATAAGGCATGTAGTAAAAACATCTCTCTCTCTCTCTTTTTTTTCTCTCTCTCTGTCTCTCTCTCTCTCTCTTGCTCCCTCCCTCCCTCCCTCCTCTCCCTTCTCTCCCATCTCTCTCTCTCTGGTTTTTTTGTTTTGTTTTGTTTTGTTCCTTCTGTTTGACTGTCCCACCATGTCATTATTTCATTTATGCAGTGTTGTGTTGAATAGTCGTTATGGATGATGATGTGTTGAAATGATGTATGCATGACAAGGACAGATCGTAAGACTAGGCCTGACCTAGAATCTCATCCTTGAGCATTCAACTAAAGATCAGTTGATCAGTCAGTCAATCTCATCTTTGAGTATAAAAGGTCTGTCAGTCAATTAATCTATCAGTCATCAGTCAGTCAGTCTCTCAGTCAGTCTCTCTCTCTCTCTCTCTCTCTCTCTCACTCTCTCTCTCTCTCTCTCAAAAAGATTTTTTTTTTTTTAAAGAAAAATTGTGTAGCCTTAATGCAAAGCTAGTTGTACATTTCATCACTTTTTTTTTTTTTTTCTCTATCAAGAGCTCCCCAAAAGAAAGTGGAAAATTTAAGAGTTAAAACTATTTTAGCATCTCTTTCATTTGCTGTTACCAACCACAACTTGTCTCAGTGTGCTGTGCTATTTTTATGTCTATATTTCTTTTATTTTAGTTATTATTATTATTATTATTTTTTTTTTTAAAGAAATTTTTTTTAGAAATATTTTTCCCAGCAATGAGGGAACAGTTAGAGTCAGCTGGTATGGATGGATTTTTTTTTTTTTTTTTTTTTTTTTAAAAAATATTAGCCTAGTATTTAATTTTGAAGCCAAAATAATTGTTCCATATTCAACGCTACTTGATAACTGTCTTTTGAACTTCACTCTGGTCATAGCATCCTAAAAAAGAAATTGTATGCAGAAGAATAGACACCCTACCAATAGGAATGGACCTCTATATCTACAACCAACAGTCATTATGTATTTTGAAATGCTTATTTTGTTCTGGATAATTAAACTGAATTCAGATGTTGGATTACATCTGTGCTTAATTAAGAAGCAACACACCAATTGCAAGGTGAAAAATAGGTGATATACTGATATGACAATATGCATTTTTAAGAAAAAACGCACCCACCTTAAAAAAAAAATTTATTTTTTTTTTTTTTAAAAACTATGCATAGAAAGACCTGGAACCCACATTTGTTTTTTTTTTTTTTTTTTTTTTTTTTTAGTAAGGAATCTACATCATAGGATCTATCTTTTGAATTGAAAAAAAACAAATACAGACGAAAAAAAGTTTTTGATTTATATTATGTCAGTTCATTTATTGCCTGACTTGAGTAAAACTAAAGTGCAGGGACTTATTTACCTGCCCATTTAATTGATTGGTGTACCCCTGCCCTCTCTCTGACTTGTTCTGTGTTCTTCTTCTTCTTCTGGACTGGTATACCTGACATCTGAAATGTAATTATTGTAGATTTGCCTTTATCAAGACAGTATGAAATGCGGTGTACTATATGATGTCATAATTTAAATACGATCTCCTGAATTGCTAGCAGTATATGTATGTGTACATATTTAGAAAAAAAAAAAACAAACATTGTCCCCCCCCCCCAGTATTGTCCTAGATTGTATTGTGTACTGTGTTCTGTTATTGTGTTTTTGTTATACTGTGTATTACTATTCTGTGCTGGTTGTGTGTGTTTTGTATGGT
Organism: Conus betulinus; assembly: GCA_016801955.1. Classification (NCBI taxonomy): domain Eukaryota; kingdom Metazoa; phylum Mollusca; class Gastropoda; order Neogastropoda; family Conidae; genus Conus; species Conus betulinus. The sequence continues at coordinate 77,406 of JADBJO010003613.1, read as the reverse complement.
AATGTAAGTATTGTATGTTAGTATTGCATTATGTTATTCTGCATTCTTTTGCATCATTTAAACTTACTTTTGCATAGTATTTATTTTGTTTAGTCTTTTTGTGAATGTAGTGTTTGTATTGGGTTGCTTTGCATAACACTGCATGGTATTATGTTGTGTTGAGTTTGAAAAAAGTGTTGCTAATGGAAAAAAAAAAAAAATGGATTGTTGCAGAATGCTCGTATTCGTCACCTGATTACCATTTTGGTACGAGCAGAATTCTTCGCTGCCGCAGACTACCCTCAACAATGACCTTCTTCAGCTTGGGCCGGTGCCGCGACCTGCCACCGATTTCCCCGACCCATCCGATGACCCAGACAGTGACCTGAACCTACGCAGTCTGACACTTGCTTGGAGGATCTGAAAGAGACCAACAGAGAGCCCAAGGCTGACCCCTCGCCGAAATGGAGAGTCAGTGTGTGGAGAGTTGGCCGAGTTGTCAGAGGAGCTGAGCACCATCAGTGATCGAATGTCGTACTACAGCTCAGCAAGGGAGTCTGTGATGAATCAGGCTGGCATGGCTTTGTCACATCTGGAGCGACAGCCGTCGGTGTCCTATGAAGACAAAGAGGAGGCATGGATAGGTAAGACTGTAGTCATGAATCAAGCGGCAGTAAGATTCAGGGCTGTGCTGAGGTTGTGCCTGGGGATCGTATATGAAGTTTCAGTTTCCGTTCAGTTTCATCAAGGAGCGTGCGGACTAGTCCACAGACGCTACACCACATCCGCTAAGTTTTGAGACCACACTATGCATGATTTTTAAAGCTGATGGATGAAAGAATTAATGACTATGATGAGAACATTTAAGAAGAAGGTCTCATGGCTTTGACTTTGCAGATGTCTGACCTATGCATTAGCCCAACGCAGTGGTCAGACTTTGAGTACCTACCTAACACTGGTTGTGCCATTGTTATCATTGTATGCGTGTGTGGTGGGTGTGCACTTATGTGTTTATGGGTGTGTGGGCATGGACCCATGTGTATGTGTGAGGGCATTTGTGTGCGCATGATGTGCATGTATGCGAATGTGAGTGTATGTGTGTGTGTGTGTGTGTGTGCACTTGTGTGTGTGCGCGCAGAGACTTTTAGTTCAGTAGATGGTGGTAGAGACTTTGAGTTTGGTAGATGGTAATTTGTCATACTGTTGTACTGTGGGATTTGGTTTGTGGTTGTCGTACCATGGGATTTGCTTTTTGGTTCATGAAATTTGGACAGTTGGCTGGGTAGGAAATGAGTTGGATGGTTGATTTGGTGGGGAAGGAGAGACGAGGTTTAGGAATGGAGTATGAAGTGGAATGGGGGTAGGCTTTTGTTGATGGAAGGAGAGGAAAACGTTGAACACATAGCTTGCCTACTCTTGTATGTATCCTCACACGGTCACACATACCCTGAACAATAAAGCTGACCTGTTCATGTATATATCCTCACACACACGGTCATACACACCCTGAACAATAAAGCTGACCTGTTCTTGTATGTATCCTCACACACACGGTCACACACACCCCTGAACAATAAAGCTGACCTGTTCATGTATATATCCTCACACACACGGTCATACACACCCTGAACAATAAAGCTGACCTGTTCTTGTATGTATCTTCACACACATGGTCATACACACCCTGAACAATAAAGCTGACCTGTTCTTGTATGTATCTCTGACCTGTGTTCTTGTATGTATCTTCACACACACGGTCATACACACTCTAAACAATAAAGCTGACCTGTTCTTGTATGTATCCTCACACACAGTCATACACACCCTGAACAATAAAGCTGACCTGTTCTTGTATGTATCCTCACACACAGTCATACAAACCCACTGCCTTTGACCGTATTTTCCAACAAAGACTCCTCCCTGTTAAAGACCTTTTCTGTCGCACATTTTTCTCTTTATCATTTACCGATACTACATTGACCTTTTGCTACAAAGATTCCCGCCTGATAAAGACTTTTTGCAAGGAACATGTTTCCTTGTTTGTCAGCTCAGCAAGCGAAAAAGACTCCTTGAGAGACCTGTCTGTCTGGAGTTTTTTTTTTTTTTTTGATTTTAGTTACTACACACTTTTACATCCCAGAAAAGACTCCCATGCAGAGAGTTCTTTTTTTGTTGTTGTTGTTTTTTTGAACGATTTTCTCTCTCTGTCTATTGCTACTAGATCGAAATCTACGAAAGATACCCCGTACTTGTCTAAGACGTTTTTTCTCAAACTTTTCCCCATGATCTGTTGCTACAAACCTAAGCTCCTGGTAACTGTAACATTTGTCTTGGGACCAGATTCTTAAGAGGATCTCTGGAAAAGGTAGTTGGGAGGGTGATTTTCTTGTGTGTGTGTGTTGGTTGTTGTGTGTGTGTGGTTGTTGTTTTTTTTTGTTGTTTTGTTGTTGTTGTTGTTTTTTACTTCTAAGATTCCAGATCTATGCAGAAATAGTCTACTGGATGCGTTGTCCCCCTGTTTTAGAATGGGCCAGCCAGCCACACAAAATCCTTTACAAGGTTGCCACTGTACAGAAATTAGGGCTCGCACTTTTCTGCCAGTTTTCGAAACAGTCAATAAAATGAAGCTACCCAAGAATTGAATTTGGAGGAAGGAAGTGGCATTGGAATCCTTAGCTGCAGACAGTGACATCACAACAAAATGTCATGTGAAATTCTTCATGAAAACAGGCGGATGTCATTTTGTGAAACTGTTTCAAGCGCTGATGAAGAAGCGTTGGCAAGACACAGCACAAGTGAAAGCGGGTCACATAAAATCTACAGATGAACTGCCCTAGAAAAGTGGGTGACCCACCACTTGATGCTGGGGGGTTTGTCTGACACTCTCATTTGGATCGGTAAGTTTCAGAAATGTGTTTCAGGGCATGGGGGGAGCGTGTCCCCTTAGAATTCCAGTGATGTTTGCATTTCCTCAGTGGGAGTCTTGGAAAAGAAAGTCATCACAACAAAGGGTGCATGTATGCAAACACACACATGCATATACATATGCACACACACACACACGCACACACACACACACACACACACACACACACACACACACACACACACACACACACACACACATGCATATGCACATGCTACACACACACACACACACACACACACACACACACACACACACACACACACACACACACACACACACACATGCTCACACGCACAAACATGCAGGCATGCGCGCATGCATGGTACACACGACTGTCAAGCTTTTTTTCTCATGTGCAGGTCTGGCCGACATAGAAATTCAGACCATGCCATACACGATGCTTGGTACTGTCACCAACAACTTCAATGATGACCCCTTGGAGAAAGGTCAGTTGCCGACTTTACAGTGGTAGAAAACGGCACCAATTTTCTGAATCCGAGACTTCAGATGTGTTCTACTTGCGCACAACAAACAACTTGCACTACAACAAAAAACTTGGAAAATACACGTCATTAAAAGAGTCAAATGCAGCTTTGTTAAGCAGAAATACCCCACTGTATGAAATTTGTTGTGCATAATTGTACATCATGGAATAAGTCAAACTGCAAACTGAATGTTAAACACATTTGATGTCGAAAATGGTTGTCAAATCGGACTGATAGAACGGGAGATATGCCCAGATTGTATTGGGACCCCTTCGAAAGAAATTTATGAGAAGATTGAAGTAAACTGTAACTTCTTTTTAAGCATTCAACATTGATATTAGTGATAGGTATAACAAACTTTGACTAGAAAAATCTCACCTGATAGACATGCTGAATTTTCAAAATCCAGTTTCCAGCGTACAGATGACCCTTTAACTATCAAATTATTTTGAGCAAAAAAGTGCCTTTGTTGTTGAACTACATTTTTCATAACTGACATGCACCAATTATCAGATTAAAGTTCCTGCGGCTCCTGCAGAACCATGAAACTGCAGTTTCCACAAGGAATTATTCTCCTGCAGTTCCAGATTGTGCACAGCTTTCTGATACTAGTGATAGCTGTGGATGTTTTATACGCATACATATGTCTGTGAGTCCACTGAGTTCAGAGTGGACCATTCATGGGAAACACCTGTGTTGTGAGGACCCGAACGTAAGTCTGAACATCAACACCACCTTACCAGATCTTGGGCACATGAATCATTGCCACTTCAGCGTGAACTGATCTCAAATACATGGCTACCAACCCTCCCAAATCTTTCTGGAATGTTCCTGATTTAGAAGTTATTGCTGAAATCACAGATTTTTTTGAAAAAGTCCATAATTTCAAAATCGTATTTAAAAATGTACGGTTTGAGGACCAGGAGGGGAGAGGGGGGGGGGGTTATTTTGATTAATGATGATATAATATTGTTGCAGAAAAAGCCCAAACGATGATATGTTATGGAAAGAAATGTATTTTCTCGTTAAAACCCAGTTTTGGTCAACTGAAACAAGAGAGTTAGAAATGCTTTCGTCAAAATCAAGACTGTCCCTTCTAGAGCCCACCCCACCAAGTATATTCCATGGTTCCAGAATTTTGACTCCAGTTGGCAGCTGTGCAGATACATAATTTACATAGTCTATAGTGTTATCAGAGTTGTGGTGATTACTTTTGCTGTGTTTGGGCCGCAGACTTGCCCCAAATCATGTTATTTATCCTCTATCAGTTTTACTTGTTGTTTGTGCCGTACTTGAGGCAAGAGACATTTTCTTTTTTTTTTTTTTCTTTTTTTTTTGCTTATAATATATCAAAAAAACACATTGCAGATATTGCCTTTAAATAAAAAAAAAAAAAAAATCAAAATGCAGTGTCTTTTTGCTGACCCCTTCCCCAAAAAACGCATATGGAAGCAAAGTAAAGAGTCACTCCCAAGATCAGGTAGATCAGTTGATGATGACAGTGACATATGGAATATGGAAACAAGTAAAGAGTCACTCCCAACAGGTAGATCAGTTGATGATGACTGACATATGGAAACAAAGTAAAGAGTCACTCCCAACAGGTAGATCAGTTGATGATGAGTGACATATGGAAACAAAGTAAAGAGTCACTCCCAACAGGTAGATCAGTTGATGATGAGTGATGGCAGATGGGTGGACAGGTAGTAAGTTGTAGATCAATGTTCTAGAGTGACAGAGAACTGGGGCTGCTTTAAAAAAAAAAAAAAAAAATGAAACAACCTATTTAATCAAATCACACCAAATTTTGTGAAAAATTCTGGGAGTGGGGTGTTTCTCAGATTCATGAGCAAGTGTCTTTCTGTATGTTTCTGATGCTTGTGATGATTATTGTGGTCACTCACCTACATAGCTGACAGTTGTTGTATCCGTGCCAGCTTTTCACACCTGGGTCACCCGAATCATTGTTACTCCTCCAGTTTGGGTCAAAGTTTTTTTTTTTTTTTTTTTTTTTTTTTTTTTTTTTTGCTGTCCCAAACTCTGTGCCACCTCAGAGGCAGTGCACCCACGCTGCTCATTCCGACACCCCGTCCACAGCCACAGCCCAGTCGGCCCCGCCGCAGCCCCAGCACTGGCAATCCACAGAGATAACAATGTCAAATTGTCAAGAGGCAACCCACCGGAGGAGACACTGCGCTGCTGCCGAGTCACTTCGGTGGTGTTCAATGGTGCCTGTTCTGATCTAACATACGCAGGACACCACCTACTAAACCCCCTACTGATGACAATAATTGCTTAGTCGCGGAGCCAGCGTGTGTGTGAGCTTTCCCTCTGGAGGGCGCCACCACCTCGTCCGTCCAACGACAGCCCCCATGGACCCGCCGATACCGGTGACCCCGACGGAACCAAACAAAGGCCACGGACGTGGAGAGGACATTGAAATTGAGGTCACCATGAGAGCAGGGCATGAAGGGCCACAGAATTTGAGACTTTTTTTTTTTTTTTTGCTGATCGATGAGAATGAGGATGATTAAGATGATGTTATGGATTTCCATTTCGGTCTGAGACTACATGACAGGGCTGTACTGTATGCTTTCTTTCATAATATATCCCGGTGTCAACCAGGCCGAGAGATACAGGCACCTGTAATGTTGGTCAGGAAATTTGAGCAACACTCTCAGAAACGCATCCATTAAGTGGATGAAACACGACTGTGTGGTCACAGTCTTCCCAACTGAGTCTGCAGCAAACTTAACTCTGGGTAGGAGCCGTCGGGGGCAGAAAAACCCCACATGACTCTGATGGGATTCAAACCCACAACCGCCCAGCCAGGAGTCCACGATGCTTACCACTTCGCCACGGCAGCTGGTCCAGTTCGGGTCAACTTTGTTACATTCACGTAGGAAGAAACTCCAGGGAGAGCTTGACAGAAGGTCTTCAGAGAAGAAAGCCCCCTCAGACAGGTGTTTTGGCCCTGACCTCTTTACGCTCTCAGGGGGCTGGGCCACATCCAGGTCATGTCTCCCAGATGCCCTTCTACTACCAACTTTTTTTTTCTGGCGCTGCCGGGATTCAAACCCACAAATTCATGTAATATATACACTGATATTGAATCAGATTTCATGGTACCTGCATATATATCGGCTATTACTGCAGGAAGGTAGCTGTCATGGAGTTAACTGCAGAAGTTTTACATCATCTTTGAAATGTAGTTTTTAGGCAGAATGTCCATGGTAAATGAAAGCAGCAGGAGGAGGTGAAGTGAAGTGTCATGCTGTTTGCTTAGGGTACACCCTCGAGAAAGATACCCAAGTACAAGGGAAACTTGTAGTAAGGCCGCTGTGCACTAAATGTCATCAAGGTCATGCGCAGAGAAGAGTCTCCATTCTGAGATAAGCAAAACGCCTCTCACGAAGCACGCTGACAACAGTAATAGCATGTGTAGCAGCAAATAGTTTGTGCCAGTCATTGGTGTCAGCAAGTTTGCAGGTGCTGGCACAGGATGGCACCCCATGGTGGTGGAAGGGTGCAGTCACGCTGGCTTTGTGACAAAGCAGTTGTTGTTAGCTGGATATGTAGCAGATGGTGTCCTGCGTGTGTGGATTGGAACAAGCAGTACTGAATTCCTCCAGGTGACTCAACCTTAGTGCAGTGTCTGTTCTCTGGCAAATTACTCATTACACTTTGATGCTGATTTGATTCTTATTTGCTGCTGCTGGGGACTGTGATCAATGATGATGTGATGTTGATTCTTACCTGTAGATTGCTGGGGGTTGTGATCAAAGTTGATGTGACGTTAATTCTTACCTGCAGTTTGCCTTTGATCAATGATGATGTGATGTTGATTGATCCTTGCCTGCCAATTATCGGTGCTGTTTTTTTTTTAACCAGTGATCATGTGATGTTGATTCTTACCTGCAGATTGCTGGTGCTGGGGCTGTGACCAATGATGAAGTGATGATGATTCTTACCTGTAGATTGCCTGTGATCAGTGATGATGTGATGATGATTCTTACCTGTAGATTGCCTGTGATCAGTGATGATGTGATGTTGATTCTTACCTGTAGATTGCCTGTGATCAATGATGATGTGATGTTGATTCTTACCTGTAGATTGCCTTGATCAATGATGATGTGATGTGGATTCTTACCTGTAGATTGCCTGTGATCAATGATGATGTGATGTTGATTCTTACCTGTAGATTGCCTGTGATCAGTGATGATGTGATGTTGATTCTTACCTGTAGATTGCCTGTGATCAATGATGATGTGATGTTGATTCTTACCTGTAGATTGCCTTGATCAATGATGATGTGATGTGGATTCTTACCTGTAGATTGCCTGTGATCAATGATGATGTGATGTTGATTCTTACCTGTAGATTGCCTGTGATCAATGATGATGTGATGTGGATTCTTACCTGTAGATTGCCAGTGATCAATGATGATCTGATGTTGATTTTTACCTGTAGATTGCCTGTGATCAAAGATAATGTGATGTTGATTCTTACCTGCGGAATGTCTGTGATCAATGATGATGTGATGTTGATTCTTACCTGCAGATTGCTGGTGCTGGGGCTGTGATCAGTGATGTGATGTGGATTCTTACCTGCAGATTGCCTGTGATCAATGATGATGTGATGTTGATTTCTTACCTGTAGATTGCTGGTGCTGGGGCTGTGATCAATGATGATGCGATATGGATTCTTACCTGCAGATTGCCTGTGATCAATGATGATATGATGTTGATTCTTACCTGCCAAATGCCTGTGATCAGTGATGATGTTGATGTGATGTTGATTCTTACCTGCAGATTATTGCTGTCGGGGTTGTGACCAAAACAAACCTGGTGGTGCATGGGCTGGTCAGAGTGAGAGGCTTGTACCTCTGAGGCTGTATGGGAGATGAAAAGGCCATGAAACATTACTGCAATGCATAATTGTCATTTTCTTTTCCTGATCATCGGTATCTGCTGGTCTTTTTTCTCATGGAAGTGGGGCATCTCTTTCCTTAATATCGTGTCTGCTGGTCTATTTTCTCATGGAAGTGGGGCATTTCTTTCCTTATCATCGTTATCTGCTGGTCTCTTTTCTCATGGAAGTGGGGCATTTTTCCTTTCCTTATCATCGTTATCTGCTGGTCTCTTTTCTCATGGAAGTGGGGCGTTTCTTTCCTTATCATCGTTATCTGCTGGTCTCTTTTCTCATGGAAGTGGGGCGTTTCTTTCCTTATCATCATCGTTATCTGCTGGTCTCTTTTCTCATGGAAGTGGGGCGTTTCTTTCCTTATCATCGTTATCTGCTGGTCTCTTTTCTCATGGAAGTGGGGCATTTCTTTCCTTATCATCGTTATCTGCTGGTCTCTTTTCTCATAGAAGTGGGGTGTTTCTTTCCTTAATATTGTATCTGCTGGTCTCTTTTCTCATAGAAGGGGTGTTTCTTTTCGTAATTATCATATCTGCTGGTCTCTTTTCTAATAGAAGTGGGGGTGTTTCTTATTATTATCATATCTGCTGGTCTCTTTTCTCGTAGAAATGGGGTCTTTCTTATTATCATATCTGCTGGTCTCTTTTCTAATAGAAGTGGGGCGTTTCTATTATCATATCTGCTGGTCTCTTTTCTAATAGAAGTGGGGCGTTTCTTATTATCATATCTGCTGGCCTTTTTCTCATAGAAGTGGGGTGTTTCTGTCCTTATTATCATATCTGCTGGTCTCTTTTCTAATAGAAGTGGGGCGTTTCTTTTCTTGTGTGTCCCCCTCCACACCAGGCGGGAACCTGATCGGCTCAGGTGGCTTCGGCATGGTGTACCTGGGCAAGTTCCACAACGGCTTCAAGATTGCTGTCAAGTACCTGAAGCAGACCGGGCAGATGAAGAGAGAGGACCTGATCAAGCAGTTTGAGAACGAGGTGAAAACGCTGTCGACGTATCGTCACAACACACGTGGTTCATCTTCTGGGTTACAGCGTCGATGGGCCTTCGCAGTGTCTGGTAAGAGCCACACCTTTTTTAGGGATGGGGGGGGGAGGATGGGAGGTAGGTGGGGGGGGGGACGTATTCATGTCCTTCTCTTCTTTCCTTCTTCCCCCATCATCCCCTGTAACAAATGTTGTGGAAATGTCTGGATGTGTTTGACCACTGGAAATTGCGGATGTCTGGTTTTGATTTTGTGAAGAAAACCTGAGCAGGCATGTCAGAATCTGCCTTCTTGTGTGGATTTTTTTGTTTTGTTTTGATTAGTTGGATGTTTGTTTGTTTGGACATTGTTAGGTTACTTTATGTATTCATTTATTTAGTTAGTTACCTTTTTTCAACGCAGATGCTAACAATATTATAATCTTTCTTGATTTTCTTGTCTTATCAAATTTTCACTTATGATAGTTTCATTTACCACGTTTTCGTTTCACAGAGGCTAATACGCCTCTTTTGGGGGGGGGGGGTGGGGGTTGGGGGCTAAGCAGGTTTATGATATTCTTAACAACTCTTGTTGCTGTTGAGAGTTCTTCAAGTGCAAAAACTGGCAGCTGCACATAAGCCCACTTTTAAATGAGGACAACAGCTGTGTTGGTTCGCGGCACCTTCGTCCGTATCATCCAGTGCACCCCCCAAACGCAAGGCTTCAGGAATTTCCCAATCCACCAACCAGAAGAAGCACCTTTACTCTGTACAGCCCTGGCATGAGGAGATGCTCTCCTTTTTGTTCAGAGTATATTTGTAGCTGTTTTAGGGTGAATAGGTGTGCATGTTACTTTACCTGTGTGTCACCCAGGTGTACCAGTACCTGCCCAACGATCCCTGGAAGATCGTTTGGCCAGGCTGCAAGGCACACCACCGTTGTCTGCAAACATGCGTCTGAAGATTGTCAAAGGGACTGCCGATGGCATCCAGTACCTCAACAACAACGGCTATGTCCATCGAGACATCAAGAGTGCCAATATTCTGCTGGACTCAGAGTTCACAGCAAAGGTCTAGGATTCTGTGTGTGTGTGTGTGTGTGTGTGTGTGTGTGTGTGTGTGTGTGTGTGTGTGTGTGTGTGTGTGTGTGTGTGTGTGTGTGTGTGTGTGTGTGTGTGTGTGTGTGTGGTGTGTGTGTGTGTGTGTTTATGCAGTGTGTGTGTGTGTTTTGTACGTGTTTATGCAGTGTGTGTGTGGTTGCATGTTTATACAGTGTGTGTGTGTGTGTGTGTGTGTGTGTGTGTGTGTGTGTGTGTGTGTGTTTTTATGCAGTGTGATGAAAAGTTTATTTGGATATTGTAATAAACCAGTCTAATCAGGGGTTCACCATAGGTGAGATTTTTGTGTGTGACCCACGTTTATCTTCCATGAAGGCAGCCACATTCTGACAGCAGGAATGATGCCAAAGAAGACTCCTGTGTGTACATTTCATTTTTGGGTCCTCATCACCAAAAAATTGAAACCAGCGAGACACCTCTGTTTATAACTTTACTCATTTGAAAGTGAGGCACTGCAGACAGAAATATAAAACAAATGTCAAAAATTATTGATAAAGCTCTGCTGCCGCTTGTGATTTGTTTGTCAACGTTTTTTGGTGGAGCTTTATCAAACAATTTTTCAAATTTATAACATTGCTGTTAAAAGCGCTGATGTTGGGTGAGGGGCCAGTGTACACGTCATGTACTAATTACCAGTTTGTAAAAGCCGTCTGCCAGGAGAAAAAGCTACTCTGTTGTTCAGACCTACATGGACAATATATGCGTTCCTCTGTCTCTGCATCTGCTGCTAATTCTAAAAAGTCTTCTTTGGTTTTGGAGACTGCCACGTCTGTGTGATGTGAAGTTGTTAATTGCGTTACGTTTACTTTTTGACCTTCATGGAATTCTGATTCTTCATTTTTGTCTGCATCAAGATTAAGGGCACTGTACAATGAAGTGAGCATCTGTGTGTGTGTGTGTGTTTGTGTGTGTGTGTGTGTGTGTGTGCATGCGCGCGTGTGTGTGTGTGTGTGTGTGTGTGTGTGTGTGTGTGTGTGTGTTTTAAAGCATTCCTTTCTACGTTTGTTTTTTGTGGCTTCAAACTGTGACTGGCCCATTTTCAGGTGGGGGATTTTGCCACGGTGGTGTCGGCCCCTTCAGGGGACAGCAAGACCATTGCTCAGGCCAGCGTCGTCATAGGAACCCCAGCCTATCTGGCACCGGAGGCGCTCGGTTTCGATGTGTCCACCAAACTGGACTGCTACAGTTTTGGAGTGGTGCTGCTGGAGGTGATCACTGGTGAGCTCCCTTTGTCTCTTGAACCTGTTAACAACCGTTCTGCCTAATCTTGTGAGCTGCCTGTGTCTCGTTAACCCTTTGACAACTGTTCTGCCTGATCTGGTGAGCGCCCTTTGTCTCTTTTTAAAACCTTTTAACAACCATTTGGCCTAATCTTGTGAGCTGCTAGCTGCTCTTTAACCTTTTATGTAGCCTCTCTTTAACCTTTTAACTACTGTTCTGCCTAATCTGTCTCTGTGCCACACGCTACTTGAAATATCAGTTTATTAGGTCTGGCCCATCACAAACTTTGATGTTATGCTGAAGTTGTGTGAACCATTTTAGGTCTGGCCCTTCACAAACTTTGATGTTATGCTGAAGTTGTGTGAACCATTTTAGGTCTGGCCCTTCACAAACTTTGATGTTATGCTGAAGTTGTTTGAACCATTTTAGGTCTGGCCCTTCACAAAATTTAATGGCGTAGTGATCCCCATGTTTGTACCATTTCAGGTCTGGCAGCTCACAGTGTGTGATGCTAAATTGATGTTATTGCATTACATTAGAAAAGAAAAAAAAAAAAATCAAATTCTGTGGCCGTTCATGCCCCTGCTGTCAGGGCGATCTCAATTTCTCTCCCTGTCTGTGGCCTTGGTTTGTCTGTTGGGATCACCGGTATCAGCAAATACATGGGAGCTATGGTTGGACAGACGTGTGGTGCCCCTCCAGGGAGAGCTCACTCACACTGACTCTGTGACTAAGCAGTTATTGTCGTCAGGAGGGGGCTTGGTAGATGGTGTCCTGTGAATATTGGATCAGAACAGGAATTTCTAAACCACCGAAGTGACTCAGCAGCAGTGCAGCGTCTCCTCTGATGGGTTGCCTCCTGACAGCTTGAGCTTGACTGCTCCCTGTGGATTGCTAGTGTCAGGGTTGTGTTGGGTTTGGCCAGGCTGTGGCTGTGGACCAGGGGTGAGAATGAGCGGCGTGGATGCAGTGCCACCAAGGAGGCGCAGAAGATCATTAGATGAGACAGCAAAAAAGAAAAAAAAAATTGATGTTGTCATTTGTATCTTTTCAAATCTGGTCCTACACAAAGTGTGATGTTATACTGGTGTTCGTATCCCTTGAAGAATGGTCATTCCCAAAGTGTGATGCTATGTTGATGCTGTTGTGTGCACCGTCTCAAGTACGGCGGTTCACAAAGTTGGACGCTGTACTGATCTTGTTCTTTGTACCATTTCATGGCTCGCAGCACTCAAAGTGCGATGATATATTGATCTTGTTCTTTGTAACATCAGATCTGGCTGCTCACAAAGCAGGATTGCACATTGATGATGTTGTTTGCAATTGCAGGTCTGGCAGCCCAAGACAATCGCAGAGAGGAGTGCACACTGAGCAGTCACATTATGGAGAACGTGGAAGAACCTTCCGAGATCCATGACTATGTGGACCAGTCGGGCCGGCATGTGGGGAGACAGCATTATCGACAGGCTGTACGACATAGCTATGAGGTGTCTGACTCACTCCAAGAAACGCCGTCCCAACGTCAAAGACATCCAGCCAGAACTGGAAGCCCTGTGAGAGGAAAGTGTGCCGATGTGAAAGGCAGGAGCTTTGCATTGAACATGATTGCCTGTCTTTGCCACGCATGGCTAAAAGAAGAAACAAAAGGAAACGAAGATCTAGCTGCACAGTGAGGCGACTAGGCGGAAATCTGAACAAATTGTGAAAAGTATTTATATGACTGCACCAAACAACATAGACAAATGAATCAGAAGAAGACAAAACACGTTTTGACCTCTTAGGTCTTTTTTCAGGCAAGATACACAACACTCAGGACAATGAAAATGAACAAGCAGTCACTTCACAATCAACCTCATTTTTGTTGTCCTGAGTGTTGTGTATCTTGCCTGAAGAAGACCTAAGAGGTCGAAACGCGTCATGCTTTGTCCTGTGATTCATTTGTTTACGTTGTTTGGCGGAGCCTTGTAAATACTTCTTAAAACAAAATGGTAGCAGTTTCCTGCTAACTGTGCATGTTCGTGTTGTTGCACTGTTTTCAGAAAAGAATCAGAGCAGTGCATCGGCAAAGGTGGGAAAAATGATGTCACAACACGAGAGGGTCACGGTTTACACAGTGAAGGGCGTAAAGTGTGATTTTTTCCCTCCGTGAATTTGTCTATGCTCTGTTGTAAAATGTACACACTTGCTGGACAGAAATGGAAAAACAATGGATCGAAACCTTGTGTATTGATTTTTGGCTGCTAGCTAATTAATCTTATGGATACGCAATGAATTACTGTACACTTGATAAAGGTATTGATTATTGTTGGTGAATATGTTATTTATTCCTAAAATACACCTGTTATGACATCTTTATGTCAGATATATATATATATATACACACACACACACACACACACACACATATATATGTATGTATATGTATAAAGTTTGGCCCATGTGAACAAGTTATGTATGAAGAATGGCTCCACTGTCTGAGGATGACTGATCCTCATCGGTTAAATTCCAGACAAGCCAAAGACACTGCAAATTTCCTGATGTATATCCTGAACACATTATAACCTTGCTGAAGAGTTGATATGAACAAAGTTTGAATACACATCTGTTCTGATGATGGAGTTCTTGCTCTGTGAGGAAAAAAAGGGGTAGGGATGTGTGCATATTCTCATTTGATCACTGATTGCGTGATGATTAGCAATTCTTGTCTTTCTGATCAAACTGCATGGAATGTTTTGGGGGAACTTACATGCATTGAGTTGTTTAGTGCCATGTTGGATTGAACAAGGGACCAAGATCTGAGACTGACCTGTTAGTATGTGTGGTGTGTGTGCATGTGTGTGCGCATGTGCATGCATGCATGTGTGTGCGAGACGGGGTATATGTTTTTACATGTGTATGTGTTAACAAGGAACATGATTGTTGTGTGTATATATAGGGTAATGAAGAAGTACAGACACGAAAGAGTTTCAATATGTGTATATGAACATAGGGATGGGCTTGCTGTTGTCTTTGTGACTTGTAACAATGTGTCATCTGTGCCTTTTGATCCTGATGGCAGTGATATACATATTGAAATGTATTTCTGCATGTAAATAATGAAAGAAGATGTGTGTATATATATATATATATATATATATATATATATATATATATATATTGTGTCAACAATCTTTGTTGCTTTTATCTGTGAAAAGTATTAAAATTTCAGATGGATGACCGATCTGGAGTTTTATGTTTAGTTATTTACTTTTTAAAATGATTGGTGTCATAATTCTTTAATATGTATAAAACTGGGATGTTTTCATCAAGTCATTGGTTATGTTGACAACTTTGCAAATTACCTCACATAAAATAAAAGTATTTGAGAAAAGCCTTTTTTATCATCAACTTTTCAGTTTTGATTAAGCTTTGGGTAGGGAGAGGTGGGGAGGATGGGGTGGAGTGGGATTGGGGTGGGGGTGGGGGGCGCTGGCATATGGTACTGCTGGTACAGCCTGAGCTATCGCTCAGAAATCACCACATCTGGTAGTGACAATCAGTATGAACAAAGGGAAACTAAAGCGAGTCTCTCAGGAATCATCATGGAATTTGGTGATGAGAAATGACATCAGACATTTGTTAGTGCTCTCTCCTGTGTTGGAATTCTAGAGGCAGCTCTTTTGGGGTTTTTTTGTTTGTTGTTTGTTTTTTTTTTTCTCCATTTTTTTTCAGTGACGGTGTTTGGCTGTTCTTTCCAACGGCACAACAAAGCTAAGGTCCAGCATGATGCATGCTGTACACACATGCAAGAACTTGCAGCAAGAAGACCTGTCCTTGACACAATGATGAAGACAAATCTGTTTGATGTGTCAGCAGCACTGAAGTCAATGACATCATCACTCAAGGTTCTCATTCCTCTGTGAATTCAACAATTTCGGAGAAAAGTAAACATCATAATCCTAAAGAGAAAAAAGAAAAAAAAAAAAAGGAACAACCATGGGAGAAGAAAATATAGTGTTGGCGAGAGAGTTTATGGAAGATTGGTCAGATTTCTTGTATTGACTTCTTTGTGGGAAGAATTCGTGGAGGATTGATTGCATTTCTCATGTTGACTTTTTAGGTGAGAAGAGTTCATGGAGTACTAGTCACATTTCTTGTGTTAACTTCTCTGTGAGAAGAGTTCATGGAGCACTGGTTGGGTTTCTTGAGTTAACTTTTCCATGAGAAGAGTTCATTCAGTATTGGTTGCATTTCTTTAGTCAACTTCTCCATGAGAAGAATTCAATGAGCTGTGCAGGAGACTTCTCTGTGAGGAGAGTTCATTATGCCTTGTTTGCATTTATTGACTTATCTTCTCCGTAAAGAAGAGTTCATGGGGCACTGGTTGCATTTCTTCAATTAACTTCTTCATTAGAAGAGTTCATTGAGCATTAGTTGCATTTCTTGTGTTAACTTCTCCTTGAGAAGAGTTCTTGGAACATTGGTTGCCTTTCTTGTGTTGACTTTTCCACAAGAAGAGTTCTTGGAACAATGGTTGCCTTTCTTGTGTTAACTTCTTCACAAGAAGAGTTCATAGATATTAATTGCATTTGATATTAATTAACTTCATTGTGACAAGAGTTCATGGAGCACTGGTCTCATTTCTCTTGTTGGGGTTCTTTGTGAGAGGAGAGAGTCGTCATTTTCGCCTACCCAGTCGGAAGCAAAATGTCACGCTCTGATGTTGTGCATCGACAAGATGCTGTAAAAGACAGATCAGCAAAAGCTATAGGGACATAATCCATGGTCCTGGTCATGGGCTGACCAGAAAGTAGACAGTTACCTACACCATGCTCAGGTTTTCATCAATTCACACCATTTTTAAAGACATTTCCTGGGTAGCGGATGGGAAAAGCTGATGTAGTGTGACAGAGGTTCTGTATGATGTACCCTCCAGCTCTGTGCTTCGGCCCCTGGAACGGTGGTCTAGTGGGTAACTCCTCACCTCGGAAGCAGGGGCGAGGTTTAACTTTCGCCATCTTCTGCCCCTCAAAATGGAGTCAGCAAAAATGTTTTGACGAAAGGGGGGGGGGGGGGGGGGGGGGGGGGGTTAATGGGAAGAGAGTAAGAAAACGTAAAAACCTCAGTCATCTGAAAGTCACTCAACAACAGTATGGCTCTCATTTATTTTTCTTTATTCATTTCATTTTCTCTTTACTATTGATATTTTAGTTCATTCTTTCATGCTAACAAAGGAATAAACATATGTCCAACATGCGATAATATTCAAATCAGTATTAACATCACGATTGTTTTCAAATCATCACACATTGCAGCATTCAGAACATACTGTTGAAAGGCAAGTTATTATTTATGACATGACAGAATTTACATGCACGCGCACACTCAGAGGCACACACACATACACAGAAGACTAACTACAAAAAAAACATTTCATGAGAAATCCGAGACGACAGATGAAAAGTAAATCACATATGGCACTGCAACATTGACAAATGAACACATTTTGTTCTGCAATGTACAAGTGAAAACCTCTAAACTGTAAACAAAGAGTTGAACTTTGTTCTATAAATGACCCAAACTAAAGTCTTGGACAGTTCATCCCATGTCAATAAATCAATGTGACAGGATTCCCTCCATTTAATGGTAATCACATTATTTCTGTGAAAATACTAAAAGCAAATCCTATCAAGTTTCCCCATAACTCCATGAAGAGTTATCCTCCCTGAAACATTGCTAAACGGATTCCTCGAGTTTGTCCATTCTGTGGCTAGACCTTGTTCTGCAAATGTTTCCCCAGTCCATTCTGCGATGGCGTCAGCCTGTTGTTTTCAAGGTCAGGTCAGAGGTTCTCTTCAAAGCTGATGTGAGACATAAACACTTTACAGCAGACTCCATGAAAACCTTTTTCAGTGATGTCCCACCTGATGTGATCTTTGGGTTTCTGAAAGAGATTAACGTTAGTTTTTCATCTTTGTCCTGTAATCTGTCTGTCAATACTGTCTGGTGGAACTATTAACCTTTCTTTTCAATATTTTTCATCTGATCTAAGATTTTACGGAGGAAACGTTTTTAACAAAATTTCCAGTGCATTTTTAGATGGTGTGATTTAAAGGTATGTGTGAATTTGTTTTCTTCTATTTTTGAACTCATGACTTGTGGGTTGACTTCAACCTGGTGACAGCCGTAATACTGCCCTTCACCATCGGCTGGGCTGTAGGCAACATTACCTTATACTTACCTTACAGCTGGAGCCAAGTGACCCCCAGTGCAAACTACCATATATGGGGAGCAAACCCAACAGGAAAATTCACCCTGCAGAAGAATGGACTCTACCAGGTTTGACATGCCAAGACACACCACAATACATTGGAGGTTTGGCATAAAGATTTCAGGGTTTTTTTTTTTTTTCAAAACAGTCAGACTGTTTATATTGTGTCTCGCTAAAGATTCTTTTTTTTTTTCTAAGCTGTGAATATTGGTGCTGAATTTCGATGTTGACTTCATACCCCGGCTTCTGGGAGCAAGTCTTTTCTTTCTTTGCTTTCTGGCTTGAAATCTGAAGTTGGTGCCATTTTTGCATTTTAGTCCTGCTGTTAATGTTGGCACGTTCCATCTTCCAGGATGATGAATCATTACAGCATCAGAGTGCATGTGTTATATTTTTTGTGTCATCGATTTCCACCGGCATATGACGACCTACTTTTCTCTGGAAAAGATGGAGTGGGACTGAACATGCATGCAAACAATGTGTGTGTGTGTGTGTGTGTGTGTGTGTGTGTGTGTGTGTACATGAATGCGTGCGTGTGTGTGTGTGTGTGTGTGTGTGTGTGTGCGCACACACGCATGTGCCAGACCTGTTTACTTCCCGCTCCCAGCGGGAGATTCTCCCATCAGTACGTGTGTTCTCCCGGTCTCCCGTTGATAGTGTTGATCTCCCGCTCTCGATTTTCGCTTTCTCCCGGTCTTCGCCGACAGAAGGAAAAAAAAAAAAACGCCGTCTCGAAGTTGTAGCAGGGGTACCGTTCCCTACAGACTGGCCGCCCGCTTATGCAACGGCACTAGGCTAAACGCGTGACTGATAAGTACAGCCCCCGCGGGCAGCGCACTTAACTTTTCGATTTTGAAGCTGGGGTACAGTATCCAACATACTTGCCGCCCGCTTAAGCAGAGCGCTATACTCAGTAGTATAGACTGAACACGCACTCGCGCCGGGCAGCGCTGTAACTGAACAAGGCCGTTTCTGCTAATTAATGCTAGGCCTAAAAAGGCGCGAAAGTTTTCTTTGTCTTAAGGGGCCCAGTTTGCTGTTCACGCTGTTCATCATGGAAGCGAAGAATGTGCGGATTCACGAAACCGATAGTGAAAATGATCAAACTGCCGCAGATGCGTCCAAACCAGCCAAAAAGAAGAAGTACATGCAGAAATTCAAGCCATCCTATTCAAAGGACTTCATTGGCATACCTTCATCTCCAAGGGGCAGCGATTTTGCATTTTGCGCAAGTGCAACCTTCACTTCAAAATAGGCCATGGCGGTCAGAATGACATCAAACGGCACATGGAAACCGAAGCTCACCAAGCAAATGCATTGTGTTCCGATGGAGAGCGCATCACTCGATTTTTTCAAGGCAGCCACTCCAGCTGAGAGCGAGAAGAAGAACACGCTGGAGTTGGATGTAATTCGAGCTGAGGCAACCTGGTGCCGTGTGATCGCCGAGTGCAATGTGCCGCTGGCGACAGCTGAGAAGCTGTTACAAGCGCAGAAGTACATGTATCATGACAGCCAGATAGCCTCAGGTATGGACTCTCATTGGATTCTCTCTTATACTTGTACTCTAGGTGACATTTTATTCCATTTATATGAAAATATCGGTTGCGCGGGAAATCTACTGGTCTGTCATGCAAATCTCCTGGTTTGGGGGCCAAATCTACTGGTGAGGTGAAAAGGGGGGTAAACAGGTCTGATGTGCATGCACAAGTTCATGCATAAGACCTTGGTTAAAATCTCATCTGAAGAACAAGAAGGGGCTGGAGTCTCCTAAGAACTGGGCTCCAAAATAAAATCTTTTCCAGCGTGGCTGTCCTCAGTGGGAATCCAACCCCTGACCCTGCAACACCAGTCTGACGCCTTACCCATGGCACCAGCCACGCCCCCAATTGTTCGGCTAGGGCTGGAGGATCCTGATACAGATAGCAAGATTCAATATCTACACTCCAAAATACTCTGCAAATGGTAAAAAGAAAAACAAAAATTGGCACACTCTCTCCTCCTGTTTTAAACCTGGCAAAACAAACATTTTCAC